>PVKP010036662.1:0-22279 GCA_004027715.1 Plecturocebus donacophilus | reverse complement strand
CTAAGAACTTGCCCTATGTATCTGGGTGCTCCTGTAATGGGTGCGTATATATTTAGGATCGTTAGCTCTTCTTGTTGCATTGATCCTTTCACCACCATGTAATGTCCCTCTTTGTTTCTTGAGTTCTTTGTTGTTTTAAAGTCTGTTTTATCAGAGACGAAAATCACAGCTTCTGGTAATGCTAGCTGGCTGTTTTGCCCATTAGTTGATGTAAATCTCACTTATTATCCATAGTTTGACAAGTTTCTCTCTCGAGAGGGTTCCCAAGACCCATGAGCTCATCAGTGATTTTTTTATTCTCAAACAGATGATCAGGACTTCACAGTGAGGCATTTAAAAATTAATTATCTCTCAGGAGGTTGGAAAAGAAAACAATGAAAAAAAATTAATTATCCTAAATATACCAGGGTATGTTTTTTAGTACTATATATAAATGCCCTGACCGGACGTGGTGGCTCACTCCTGTAATCCAAGCACTTTGGAGGCCAAGGCGGGCAGATCACCTGAGGTCGAGAGTTCAATACCAGCCTGACCAACATGGTGAAATCCTGGCTTTTGTTTTTTGTTTTTTTTTAAATAGAGATGGGATTTCTCCATGTTGGCCAGGCTGGTGTCGAACTCCTGACCTCAGGTGATCTGCCCACCTCGGCCTCCCAAAGTGCTAGGATTACAGGCATGAGCCACTGCGCCCGGGGAAAATCCCGTCTTATAAATAAATAAATAAATAAATGCCCTAACAGACACACACACACACAAAGTACTAAAGATATTGATATAATCAGTATCATTGTGATAAGCAAATAAGCTTCCAAAGATACGAAAAGAGGCCATCCTGGCCAACATGGTGAAACTCCATCTCTACTGAAAATACAAAAATTAGCTGGACATGGTGGCACATGCCTGTAGTCTGAGCTACTCTGAAGGCTGAGGCAGGAGAATCGCTTGAACCCAGCAAGCAGAGGTTGCGGTGAGCCGAGATCATGCCACTGCACTCCAGACTAGAGACAGAGCAAGACTCCGTCTCAAAAAAAGAAAAGAGAATGTTCTTCCTGGGCCTCAGCGTTTCTACATTTTTCAATATGATAAAGAGGAGAAGTGCATTAAAAGTAATGGTTAGCACCTCTGCCAAATAGTACAGTGTGATTCCTGTATCCAAATTCATAAGCCCCCTGGGGGTTTATGGGGAGTGGGAAGAGAGTTACTTGATAGGGAATAAAAAGATTTTGGTCCTCAAATATTGACCAGTTTTCTTACCTCCCATCCATCTACTGAGAGATTCTATTTCCATTTTGATATTTGACCTACTCCCTCTTGTTTGGCGAACATAAGTTTTCCCTTTTATGAGATTTCTGAAAGCAAAGGTGATAAGATCAGCAACCTGTCACCTCAGCACAAAGCACTGGATTGCCTTTCACTGCGAGGGTGCTTGTCGGGCCAGAAGGCCGAGCACATAACCAGCGGGCAAGGCCCAGCTGCCAGGTGGGTCATCAGGCCCGGCCCCACGCTGCCTTTCCTGGTCTGCCACACCCTGGTTCCAGGACTGCACCTGACCTCTGACTGCCACTAGCAAAGGGGATCGGAGGATGACACTTCAGCAGGTTAGGTCCCTTGGCTGGGCCCTTTTCTGTTTCTTTGTGGCACTTCAAGTTTATGACATCTACAGAGCTGGATTAAAATGGTCCCTGTCCCCCAACCCCCTGGCTACGTGAGGAAGATACAGCAGCACCTCTTCAATTCTTAGTGAGAACTGGATGGATGGGGAGGTTCATCGTCAGTGGGTTTTAGGCAGCCGTAAGTCAGGAATTGGCTGCTATCTGCCATCTAGGTAGGCACAGCAGTGAGCTGATGTGAAGAGATGTCTCAGGAGGACTGCATGCCACTATCTTCCTGAGCTTCTAGGTCCTTTCTTTTGCTTGCAGGACAGCGTGGCACAGGAGCGAGTGTGGCACATAGCTGAGAGTGTGGGCACTGGCATCTAACGCCTGAGTTTCATTCCTCTTCTGCCACGCCCATTAGCTCTGGTACCTTGGACACAATCAATTTAACTTTTCTGAGGTGGTTTTTGCAGTTATAAAATGGGGTAACAATGATCCTAACTCATCCATTCTTGTAACGATAAAGTGAGTTAATATATTCACAGCATTTTGCATGGTACCTCTCTAGCACATGTTCAGTACTCAGAAAAGGTCACTAGCATTATTACATAGGGCAGAAAGCAGTGTGTACAGGTGGTCCTAGGTGTTAAGAAGGAAATGAATGAAGCGTTAGTGTGTGGGATGGGTGCAGGACGTTGGACGAAGCCGGTCTTAACTGACACATATAAATTCATATCAGGATTTAAAAGAAAGAAATGTGAGAATCAGAAGACATACCATTTTTCCTTATTGAAACAATTCAGGCTTTGTGCAGTGGCTCATGCCTGTAATCCCAGCACTTTGGGAGGCTGAAGCGGGCAGATCGCCTGAGGTCACGAGTTCGAGACCAGCCTGACCAACATGGCGAAACCGTGTCTCTACTGAAAATACAAAAATTAGCTAAGTGTGGTAGTGTGTGCCTGTAATCCCAGCTACTCAGGAGGCTGAGGCAGGAGAATTGCTTGAACCCAGGAGGCAGAGGTTGCAGTGAGCTGAGATTGCGTCATTGAACTCCAGCCTGGGCGACAAGAGCAAAACTCCGTCTAAAAAAAAAAAAAATTTGACCGTCCCCTTTATCCCCCATCCCTGGCACATTTGCTTTTCTTCCCTTTCTTTTTTTTTTTTTCTTAGCTTTGTAAAGTAGGTTTAGGGTTATTTATGTTTGCTGCTATTTTCTGTCTCCACTCAGCTAAAATACAAACTGTGAGGCAGGGATCTTTGCCACGTTTTCTCACTGATGATCACCTACGAGATATCAGTGAATACCTGCTGAATGCATGGATGGAGAACTTGGAAGTGCTCATTTCTTGACATTGTGTTTATCTCACAGTGCTAAAAAGACCTGTCACGTCTGAGGAACTCCTTACTCCCGGGGCTCCGTATGCAAGGAAGACATTCACGGTAGGCTGATGCTCTGACATTTTTCTCTCATTTTTCTGCACCGTGTCCCTGTGTCAATGGGGAGCTTATAGACTGAAATGAAAATAACTTTTCTAATTTTCTTTTTGTTTTTAGCGTAATTATGCTAATAGGCTTTCTTGACCTTAAGACACTAAAATACATTAGGACTTCACATGCTTTATTATTAATATAGCATTTAAAATGTTTTGGATGTGTTCTTTTCTAAAGAAAAGATTTTGGGCTGGGCGCAGTGGCTCACGCCTGTAATCCCAGCACTTTAGGAGGCTGAGGTGGGTGGATCACCTGAGGTCAGGAGTTCAAGACCAGCCTGGACAATGTGATGAAACTCCAGCTCTACAAAAAATGCAAAAGAAAAGTTAGCCAGGCCTGGTGGTGGCATGATCCTGTAATCCCAGCTACTTGGGAGGCTGAGACAGGAGAATGGCTTGAACCTGGGAGGCAGAGGTTGCAGTGAGCCAAGATAGTGCCATTGCACTCCAGCCTGGGCAACAAGAGTGAAACTTCATCTCAAAAAAAGAAAAGATTTCCATTATGCACTTATTCTAATTTCATTGCAAATTTTAAGATTGGCATCATTTGCACTTCCATTTGCCTTAAAATCTAATAATTTCAGATTTTATTTCCCACCATTAATAATTTAAATTATTAGATTTTAAGGGAAATGAAGTGTAAATGATGCCAGTAATCCCTTCTGCATCATAATTAATTCTAGAAATTATTTAAGAACACTAAGGGAGTGTTAAGGTAGAGAAAGGAAACTGTGGGATAAATCGTGCTACTGTAGGCATGGCGCTCTGACAATGTGAGCATGCCTTGAGGTACCCAAGCCTCTGACTTGTTGTGAGCAGCTCTGACCACCTGCCCCTTTTTGGAGGTCCTTTAGGTTCGTTCCTTCTACCTGCATTGGATTTCTTCGAACAGAATGAAAGCGCTGGTATCAGCATCAGGGCACCCACTCCCCTTCCCATGTCTCCTGTCAATCTCCTCAAATCCACGTTATCACCTCTTCAAAGCACTTTTCCTCCTCCATCTTCTAACTTTAGTGGCATTGCCTAGGCTGGAGGGTGGAATTCTATCCACACTCAGTCATGCTGCAAACATTTGCTGAGGACTACTTCACATTCTGACTGCTGAGGAGTTAATAGGAGAAAGGCACTGATAATATGTCTATACCAGGGGAAAAGATAAACTGTACCTTCGGAAGTGAAATTGAGTGTAATATACAAATAACAGCAAACTGTAAAGTCATGGAAGTGCCTGAAAATCTTGAGCATTTCCACAAAAATTTTCATTTGCCTCCCTGTTTTTCCTCAGTCTCCAGCATTCAAGAGACAGTAGATTGTATTTTGAAAGTATTTATTTTTGATTTATTATTATTATCATTATTGAGATGGAGTTTTGCTCTTGTTGCCCGGGCTGGAGTGCAATGGTGCAATCTTGGCTGACCGTAACCTCCACCTCCCGGGTTCAAGCGATTCTTCTGCCTCAGCCTCCCGAATAGCTGGGGTTACAAGCATGTGCCACCATGACCGGCTAATTTTGTATTTTCAGTAGAGACAAAGTTTCACCACGTTGGTCAGGCTGGTCTTGAACTCCCAACCTCAGGTGATCCACCCACCTCAGCCTCCCAAAGTGCTGGGATTATAGGCGTGAGCCATCACACCCCACCCCTTAGTTTTGATTTTTAATTTAAATGCCAACATTATTAGTAATTGGTTGTGAATGTGTTTCAGCTGTGTTTTGGTTGGGCTATGTGTGAAAGACATGGCTAGGAGCTGTCCATGGAATGAAACTGCCAGCTCTAATAAGGATTTCTGTAGAAAAGGCCTGCTCTAATTCCAAACAACTTTTGGGTTAGAGTCTAAGTTCATTGCGAAGTTTACGTACTTCTTCATTTATCCCCCTTGGTGGAGAATATTGTGTTTTTTTCTGTTTTTTTGTGTTTTGTTTTTAATTATTATTTTTTTAAGACGAGGTTTCACCATATTGGTCAGGCTGGTCTTGAACCCCTGACCTCAGGTGATCCACCCGCCTCAGCCTCCCAAAGTGCTAGGATTACAGGCGTGAGCCGCCACGCCTGGCATGAGAATACTGTGTTTTAAGAAAGCCAAGTCTAGGCTGGGAGTGAAGGCTCACGCCTGTAATCCCAGTACTTTGAGAGGCTGAGGTGGGCGGATCATCTGACCTCAGGAGTTCGAGACTAGCCTGACCATCAGGGTAAAACCCTGTCTCTACTAAAAACACACAAAATTAGCCAGATGTGGTGTTGTGTGCCTGCAATCCCAGTTACTTGGGAGGCTGAGGCAGGAGAATCACTTGAACCCCACAAGGTAGAGGTTGCAGTGAGCTGAGATTGCACCACGGCACTCCAGCCTAGGTGACAGAACAAGACTCTGTCTCAAAAAAATAAGAAAGCCAAATCTCTTTATTTCCTGCCATTAGTAATTTAAATAATTATGCTAGACTTCAATGGCATTGCAGAGTCAAGAGTGTATCATTTGGATATTGGGGAAAAGACCAAACTTAGAGTAGAAATTGTTATCTGGAGAGACATTTTAACCATGTTAAGACTTTTCAGAAACCTTGTGCTGGAGTCTGACATTAAATTGTGTAACAGCCTAAGAAAGAGACAATCTTCCAGTTGTTTACTGAATCACGCCTTCACGGGAGCGTCTTCTTTCTGCCAAACAGATCTATATATGTATATTTACCACATTTTCTACCGGGAGATGCCTGGGTTTGTGATAGAAGCAGTGTTCCAATCCCCTGGCAGGGAAGAGAGAAACGGAAGAATATATGTCACAGTGCACACTTAATCCTGGGCTGGTTTTCTCTCTCTCAGAAGAATAAGCAAATCACCGGAGACAGTCGGCTGCCTGCTAATTGTGGTTTTCCTCTCTAGATTGTTGGTGACGCAGTTGGCTGGGGTTTTGTGGTGCGAGGAAGTAAGCCATGCCACATCCAGGCTGTTGACCCCAGCGGCCCCGCAGCCGCAGCAGGGATGAAGGTACTAGTGGTTCTTTCTCACCCTCTTTTATATCTGTCCTGGGTTCTTCATGCCAAATTGACCATGATTCTTACTAGAGACCTAAACCCATCTTATTCTGTGTCCTTTTCTGCTTCTGCCCTCTCTTTCTTGTTCTCCAAAGTCTTTAACCTTTCCCTGGGTCTTCCCTCTCTTCCGGTGAACATTTGGAAGTGTCTAGCCAGGCATGGTGGCTCACACCTGTAATCCCAGCACTTTCAGAGGCCAAGGCAGGCAAATCACTTGAGATCAGGAGTTCAAGACCAGCGTGGCCAACATAGCGAAACCCTGTCTCTACTAAAAATATAAAAATTAGCTGAGTGTGGTGGTGCGCACCTGGAATCCCAGCTACTCAGGAGGCTGAAGCCAGAGAATGGCTTGAACCCAGGAAGCGGAGGTTGCAGTGAGCCAAGGTTGTGACACTGCACTCCAGCCTGGGTGACGAAGAGAGACTCTGTCTCAAAAACAACAACAGCAACAACAACAACAAAAACATTTAGCAGTGTCTAAATACCACTAGCTTAATTTCATTATTTGGTGCCATGTGTACTTTTTCTCCCTAAGTGTTTTGGTTTCATTTTTGTCCAATTTCCTTTACCCATTCTGAATGGGGTTAAAATGAAGCCAAGCACATATGATACAGCAACCAGGAGAACAACTTTCCTACCTCCCTGGTGTTTGGAGGTTTTCTCCAAACCTCCCCTGACGCTTCACATGTTCCCCCTCAACCAATACTGAGTTTGAAAAATTGTATATTTCATTTTCCTTCAATCTTTGTGTAATGACATGGTAAAACCCAGTCTCTACTAAAGATATGAAAAATTAGCCAGGCATGGTGGCTCACTCCTGTAATCCCAGCTACTTGGGAGGCTGAGGCAGGAGAATTGCTTGAACCTGGGAGGCAGAGGTTGCAGTGAGCTGAGATTGTTGCGCCCCTGTACCCCAACCTGGGCATCAGAGCAAGAAAGACTCTGTCTCAAAAAAAAGAAAAAAAACACATATACCATCAAGAAAATTTGGAAGATATATACAAGCAGGAAAAAAATTAAAATTACTTCTAATCTTCCCTAACTCAGACTACTATTAATATTTTTAAAGCAGCTTTATTGAAGTGTGTAGTTGACATCCTATAAAGTGTAGCTGTTAACATTTTGATTTATATTCTTCTAGACTTCTTGTGTGTATATAGATGTTATGTACATTGTTTTTATTTATACAGAAATACACTATATGAGGATGTTGAGGTTTTCTGCTTTGAAATACCTTTATATAGCACAGCTTTGTTGTATTGTCTGAAATGTTTCACAAGAGGATATCTGTCTTGATTTTCTGAAACCGTAAGAGGATGCAGAAGGCTTAAAAGCTAAAGATCATTTCCCTTTTCATTTATTCAATACTTTCATCCTCTTCCATCAGCCTTTTCCTAGAGTAGCAATAAGCATGATTGGGATCTCCACCGCTCTGATTTCCAGCATGAGAGGTCTGGCATTGGTTTGCATGCTGGAAAACATAAGCGGGCAACAGAAAATGGCTCAAGGAAGCAAAAACCACCTTTACTGCCTGCCCAGATAATCAGCGCTGGTAGGATCAGAGGCTACCTCCGCCTTTTGATTTGAAGACCTCACTCCTGTCGGGGAGGCACAGGCCCCGGGGTCTTGTGCTCTGGGGCAGCCCTGGAAACCCTGCTGGCTAAGGCGGTACATGGCAGAGCCCTTCCACCTTCCCGGGACTGCAGTGGGCACAGCACCAAAGCAACCTGCAGTAGGAATGTTGGCCAGGATCATAAAAAAGCAAGCACTTGCATCCATGCTGAGGCTGACTTTTTCATTTTCTAATGGAACTCTTTGCTGGGGAAGGGTTTTATATTCATTTCCACAATGAAAAGCACCTAGTATAAATTTTTTTTGGCGCAATGCTTCAGTTCTGAGTGTGCACTCACTCTCATGATGCTTTGGCTTAAAGCGCATTTCTTTTGAGGAAAGCAATGAAGGTATTTACAACACAACTAAAGACCTTGTTTTGCTTAGCAAAGTGTACAGTGAAATTAATTGATTTTAGTTTATCTTTGTTGATGTACATACATAACTATTCTGGGTATCATTAACTGATTAACTCTTTAATGTATATACCCTGATCAATATTTTACCTGATATATTTCTTCAGTTTCATAAGCTAATACTTCATATGGTTTATATGTTTAGTTTCTTCAGAGGTATGCAGTGGTTTTCTTATTTTATAGAGCTTCACAGAGTTCATTTGAGCACCGTTTCCAGCTCTCTGGTCCAGCAAAACATCTGTTCTGAGGTTCTGTGATCAAAGCAGTTTTAAACTGCCACATACTTCACCCCCGTCTTAGAAATTCACAGAGCACATTAGCACATTAAAAATTCTGACAAATCTGGCAGGAAGAAAAAAGCTGGTTTAAATTGTTTAACATAACATTTTATCATTTGAGAGAAACATGCAAAGGAATCTTTATCAGTGTTGTTGGTAAGATATAGCCCTAAAACTCTTCTAAGACGATGCTTTTGGTCAAACTGCATGGGAATTAATATAACGTTATGCATCACTTAACAACAGGGTTATGTTCTGTGAAATGGGTTTTAAGGTGATTTTGTCATTGTGTGACCATCATGGAGTGTACTTACACAAATCTGGGTGGTACAGCCTACCTGTACAGCATGTTACTGTACTAAATACCGTAGGCCATTGTAACACAATGGTATTTGTGTATCTTATTTATTTATTTAATTTTTTATAGAGATGAGGTTTCAACATGTTGGCCAGGATGGTCTCAATCTCCTGACCTCATGATCTGCACACCTCGGCCTCCCAAAGTGCTGGGATTACAGGTGTGAGCCACCACGCCCAGCCTTGTATCTAAACATAGGAAAAATAATGAATTGAGCTATAATGTTATGACAACTATGATGTCACTGGGCAATGGGAATTTTTTAGCTCCATTACAATCTTATAAGATGATGAGGGGTGGGCACAGTGGCTCATGTCTGTAATCCTAGCACTTTGGGAGGCCGAGGTGGACAGATCACCTGAGGTCAGGAGGTCCAGACCTACCTGGCCAACATGCTAAAACCCAGTCTTTACTAAAAATAGAAAAATTAGTCGGACATGCTGGTGGATACCTGTAGTCCCAGCTACTTGAGAGGCTGAGGCAGGAGAATTGCTTGAACCTGGGAGGCGGAGGTTGCAGTGAGCCAAGATCGTGCCATTGCACTCCAGCCTGGATATCAAGAGGGAAATCCCATCTCAGAAAAAAGAAAAGAAAGAAAGAAAAGATGGTGGGACCACCATCATATATGCAGTTTGTAGTTGACTGAAACGTCATTATGCAGTGCATGACTGTACAGAGATATATATTTTTAGTATTATGGTTTGTTGGTTAAATTAAAACAATAGCAAATACCGTGTCCTGCCATAGAGTTTGGCTGTTTATATTTATTTATTTGAAATCATTTTGTACATTATTTTCTCACCTAAAATACTGAATAAATTATTTCCAATTATACCATTTGTCATAATTTCACTTAAAAACAAGCCATTTGTATGATCTAATCGTAAAGGCTTATTCCCATCAACCTGTCATCACTGCTATCTTCAACTTGGAAAACTGCAGTTTGGGGTGTGAAGTCCTCAAGAAGGTCTTGGGGTGCCCTGTGGGAAGGATCTACCCACTTGGGCACTGATTCACCTGCTCGGTCTGAGTGGTGGAAATTGTCCAATAGATGCCTTCTTTTGGCATCTCTGACTGTCCAGAGCTGACCTAGGATGGTGTAAAGTACCTCGGTGTCCCTTCCTACACTGAATGTCAGGTTCTCATCTTCTCCACGTTTTGAATGGGGACAGAGCCCTGTATCTCAGCCTTTGTGGCTACTTCATCCAGTGAGATTGTTATACTTTTGCTATAACTATTTGTTTTTTATTTTTGAGATGGAGTTTTGCTCTTGTCTCCTTGCCTAGAGTGCGGTGGCGTGACCTCAGCTCACTGCAACCTCCACCTCCCAGGTTCAAGTGATTCTCCTGCCTCAGCCTCCCTAGTAGCTGGGATTACAGGCATGTGCCACCATGCCCGGCTAATTTTGTGTATTTTTAGTAGAGACAGGGTTTCACCACGTTGGCCAGGCTTGACCCAGCATCTTTGAATTTGGAGTTATTCTTATTTTGAAAGTTCTTTTACTTAAAAAATAAGATCTGCAAACCTCGTGCTTGGAGGACTTTTGTTTGGCACTACAGTTCTAGAGGGGAGCATGAAATATGGAAATCATCAAAAATTTGGTCAACTCATGCAATGCATTTACATCCAGAAGTTATTTCCTGCATTTTTCCTTTGACTTTTCACTCATCCTTGAAGAATTTTCTATCCAGGGCTTCTGGTTTCCTTTCAGTGCAAAGGGGAAAGGAGCAAACAAGAGAAGGAACTGTCTCTTCTATGTACTTGACGCTGTCCCATGCGAGGCCCTTTCTCCACAGGAGCTTATGTAATGTCAGCATCCAAATACTTGTATCCTGGAGGGAGAGATCATTCCAGGAGGAAAAATTCTCTCTTATCTCTTTGCTGCTACTTTGAAAGGGAAGCCACTTCCTTCCCCAAGCGATTTTTTTTTTTCCTTTTTTTAGGCAGAGTCTCACTCTGTCGCCCAGGCTGGAGTGCAGTGGTGCGATCTTGGTTCACTGCAACCTCTACTTTCTGGTTCAAGTGATTCTTCTGCTTAAGCCTCCTGAGTAGCTGGGACTACAGGCATGTGCCACCATGCCCCATTTTGTATTTTTAGTAGAGACGGGGTTTCACTATGTTGGCCAGGCTTGTCTCAAACTCCTGACCTCAAGTGATCTGCCAAAGCCACCACACCCAACCCCCAAGCTATTCTATACGTTACAGTCTAATGAATTGGCTTCCTGTCACACCCTTGAATGATATAATCTTTTTTTCTTAATCACATCGAGTCTAAACCCATTTCTGGACCACACTATCCATGATAACCTTATTTTACATGATCCTCTAGAAGATATTCTCTGCTCTAGTCCCGGAGAATATTTACATTTCAGGAATACATCATGATTATACCTATGTCTGCCTCTCAAGAAAATCTAATTAAGTGACTCAGACACTCAAAATACTCTAATGGGCCGGGCGCAGTGGCTCACACCTGTAATCCTAGCACTTTGGGAGGCTGAGGTTGGGTGGATCACCTGAGGTCAGGAGTTCAAGACCAGCCTGGCCATCATGGTGAAACTCCATCTTAAAAAAAAAAAAAATACTCTAATGGCTCTCCATTACAATAAGAATAAACAGAGATGTTTTCTTTGGCCTACAAAGTCTGTAATCTGGGCCCTACTTATCATGCCTTTATCTCCTTCCCTGGTCTTCTCTCTGTCCCAGAAACTGGGTTTGTTTCTGCCTAGGGCTGAATGTCTGGTTCCATTGTTGTCCTTCAAGTCTCAGATTAAATGTTAATTTTTTAGAGAAACCTTCCTTGAATACCCTGTGATATTCCTTCTGTTTTCCTCCAATTACGTCTCCTCATATCACCATGTGGTTTTAGTCATTTTAAGCTGCTATACAGAATTGATGGCTTAAATGACAAACATTTGTTTGGGAAGTCCAAGATGAAGATGCTGGCAGACCCGGTGTTTGGTGAGGGTTTGCTTTCCGGTTTGCAGATGGTCATCTTCTCACTGTGTCCCAGCAGTTTGATATGGCCCCAATGAGTGGAGGAAACCAGGTTCTGTATCTTGAATCCAATTGGAAGAAACGACACGGACACGCATGGAGTAGTTTTAAGGAGTGGAGAGTTTAATAGGCAAGAAAGACGGGAGAAGGCAAAAGATAGAGGCTCCCCCATGCAGAGACAAAGGGAGGGGGGCTCAAAAGCCGAAAGAGGAGACATCAGGTGCCATGAACACCAGGCAGTTTTATGAGTAGGCTGGAGGAGGTGGTGCCTGATATGCATAGGGCTCAGGGGATTGCTTTGACCAGGAATGTCGTTTACATTGCCGGACAAAGCTGGCCCTCCCACCCTCGCCTTTTAATAGGCAAATACAGGACGACATGATGTTCTACACATGTGGGGATATGTGGGGTGGCCATGTTGCCAGGAACATGTGGAGCAAGGACAAGAAGTTGGGGGGAATCACCATGTTTGGATGGACCCAATTTCTAATGGCCAGCATCTGCATATTAAAGGTTGCTGACCTGGTTCTAAGAACTGCTTTAAAAATGAAAACTTCCCAAGGACCCCTTTTCCTCACTATCTGCCTAAAATAATAACTCCTGCAACAATGATATAGTAACAGAGAGCAAGAGCAGGTTCTCTCTAGTCTCTGCTTAATAAAGGCACTAATCCCATTCATCAGGGCTCAACCTAATTACCTCCCAAGTGCCCACCTCCTAATACCATCACATTGGGGGTTAGAATTTCAGTGTATGGATTTTTTTGTTTGTTTTGAGACGGAGTTTCACTCTTGTTGCCCAGGCTGGAGTGCAATGGCCTGATCTCAGCTCACTGCAACCTCTGCCTCTTGAGTTCAAGTGATACTCCTGCCTCAGCTTCCCAAGTAGCTGGGATTACAGGTGTGCACCAACACACCTGACTAAATTTTTGTATTTTTATTAGAGACGGGGTTTCTCCGTTTTGGTCCGGCTGGTCTCGAACTCCTGACCTCAAGTGATCTACCTGTTCCAGCCTCCTAAAGTGCTGGTATTACAGGTGTGAGCCCACACCCGGGTTATGGAATTTTTTTTTTTTTTTTTTTTTTTAAAGAAAGAGTTTCCCTTTGTGACCCAGGCTGGAGTGTAGTGGTGTGAACACGGCTCACTGCAACCTCCACCCTCTGGGCTCAAGCAGTCTTCCTGTTAGCCTTCCAAGTAGCTGGGACCACAGGCACATCATGCCACCATCCCTGGCTAATTTTTGTACTTTTTGTAGAGATGGGGTTTCGCCATGTTGCCTAGGTTGGTCTCGAACTTCTAAGCTCAAGTGATCCGTCCACCTTGGATACTAAAGTGTTGAGATTACAGGCTTAAGCCATCACGCCCAGCCTCAATGTATGAATTCTGAGCATACACAAATGTTCAGTCTGTAACACCTTATTGTCTCCATCATATTTTTTAGAATCTGATCATTTGTATTTATATGTGAATTGTCCATCTGTTTTCAATAGCCGTTTAAATGTAGAACCCTTGTCCGTCTTAACTACTATATTCTCAATACTTAGCACAATTCTTGGCATTTGGTAAGTGCTGGAAGCAAATTTATTAAATGAGTCAATGAACTTATAGTTCCAAAGAAAGGCTAAGGGGATACACCTAGTGTCCAACAGCATTGTATCCCCAGAATCTCTTACTGCTATAAGAACTGCTGAAGGTGGTTGGGTAGTGTTCTCCTTACTTTACTAATGAGGAAACCGAGACCCAGTTTATCCTTTTCCCAAGGTCATCCAGCTTGTAAATATCAGAGTTAGATTTGTCTGCCCCCAACACCCACGTACTCCCTATTGTATTATTTCAAAAAAACGCAAACCCATGAGGTGGAGCCCAACAGATGACATATTCTATTAAAACCTGAAACCACTGGCAAACTGCTCATGGATGCGTGACCTTTCACGTCTTTCGCAGAGAGAATTTGTATTCTTGTTGGAGTGGTCACATGTTCACCTGGGTTGGCTTGAAGAAGATCAAGTAAATAATTTTCATTTTTGGCATCAGCTCCTCACTGAGGTCAGGACTAGATCTTGCAGGGTCATCCAAGTGAAAAATCCCAAATCCTCACTTGCAGTAGTTTAATCAGACACTTGTCAGAGCAAAGCATTCAGCCTTCAAGCTCTGAAAGAATTTGAGGCCTACTTACAAATCAGGAACAAAAGATAACCTTGCTGTTTTCTGGAAGCTTATTTTTTCTTATGGGAATAATTAAATCCTGTGAGAAACAGTGTTCAAGATTTCATGCTTCCCTGTGCCAAGTCTCAGAGGGATTTCAAGCCTCCTGGCTTCTTTTCTTGTTTCCTGCCGTGATGAATTGATGGATGTGGACTTAACGGGGACTTTTTTTCCCTCTGTTTATCTGTTTCTTTGCATACTTACATAGAAACAGAACCATCTGAGTCAGAATAAAGAATTAGTGGCCATGATGTCCTTTTTTTCCTCTTTCAAAAAATTCTTATTTTTCATAGCAAGGAAACAAATGTCAAAATCCTGTTTTGGTCTTTCTCTCTGATGGCAACGTAACTGTCTATTTCATGGAATTTTCCCTCTGAACCAAGAGAGGCCAGGTTCCTAATTAATTCGGCCAAGATAGTTTGGGCACTGAAGAAGCAAATTGTGGAATGATTATCCACACAATTGAGAAAACGCCTTCTGTGATTTTTTTTTCTTTTCCTAGGACACAGATCTTGAGGTGATGTCTTAGAAATATGTAGTTACAGCCAGACGTGGTGGTTCATGCCTGTAATCTCTGCATTTTGGGAGGCCGAGGCGGCTGGATCCCTGAGGTCAGGAGTTTGAGACCAGCCTGACCAAGAAGGTGAAACCCCAGCTGTACTAAAAATACAAAAAAATTAGCCGGGCGTGGTGGTGAGCACCTGTAGTCCCAGCTATTCAGGACGCTGGGGCAGGAGAATTGCTTGAACCCGGGAGGCAGAGGTTGCAGCAAGCCAAGACTGTGCCACTGCACTCCAGCCTGGGCAACAGAGCGAGACTCTGTCTCAACAACAACAACAAAAATGTAGCTTCTTTCCAGTGGAGTTCGGGAGAGTCATATGGGATCGATGGCATTGTGTTGTATGCAGTGCGACGTCTCACTTTTGCAGAGTGTAGCTTCTCAACAGAAAGTGAAAGGGTCAGTGTGCTACTGCTCACCATTGGGTGTGACTGGGAGGAGAAAGATGACTACTTTGCTGTAAAGCCGTGGCTTGAGAGGGCCGATTCTCAGGGCCTCAGCACAGAGCGCTTTTCTGCTCTGTGTCCTTCCTTTGCAGGGATTCTTCTGTGCCAGGCTCTGACGGCCTGAGTAATACAGTGGTAACAGTGCACAGCTCCTTGTTCGTCACTATTCATTCACGGACCACTACCATGAGCTAGGCATTATTAACATAATGGGATTTATTGGCTAGACAGGAAGAAAGACTTTTTAAAAATGCACGGCTTTTGGCCAGTTGTGGTGACTCCCACCTGTAATTTCAGCACTTTGGGAGACCGAGAAGGGCGGATCACCTGAGGTCAGGGGTTTGACACCAGCCTGGCCAACATGGTGAAACCCTGTCTCTATTGAAAATACAAAATTAGCCCAGCATGGTGGCCCATGCCTGTAATTCCAGCTACTCATGAGGCTGAGGGAGGAGAATCACTTGAACCTGAGAAGAGGCGGTTTGCAGTAAGCCAAGATTGCACCCGTGCACTCCAGCCTGGGCGACAGAGTGAGACTCTCTCAAAAATAAAATAAATAAAATAAAATAAAGTAAAATGCAAGGCCGGGCGTGGGGGCTCACGCCTGTAATCCAAGCACTTTGGAGGCCAAGGCGGGTGAATCACCTGAGGTCGGGAGTTCAAGACCAGCCTGACCAAGGTGAAACCCCGTCTTTAAAATAAATGAAAAATAAAATAAAATAAAATGCATACCTTTTAAGTGTATAGATTGGTAAGTTTGTCAGATGTGCACACTGGTGTCACTCTCAATCAGAGCACAGAACACATCTGTCGCTCCAGAGACCCCCTTGTGCCTCTTTCAAGTCAGCCTCTTTCACCAGAGGCAGCCACGGATGTGATCCTGTCATGAGAAGTTAGTTTAGGCTCTTAGAGTCAGACAGTCTTGGCTCCACGCCTCACGCCCATGTAACTTGTGGCAAATTGTCTCATTTCTCTGGGTTTCCTTCTCATCTGTTAACTAGGGATATGCGTAGTGTCTTCCTCATGGAGTTGGTGAGGGATTCAAGGACCTAATGCATGCAGGGCCTCTCAGGTGGCTCAGCCATGAGGGGTTCCTCCCGCCTTCGCCGCAGTCTGGATACATGGGCACATCCAGCTCGTAGGCTCGGTGGCTCACGCCTGTAATTCCAGCGCTTTGGGAGGCCAAGGCGGGCGGATTACGAAGTCAGGCATTCAAGACCAGCCTGACAAACACGGTGAAACCCAGTCTCTACTAAAAATACATAAATTAGCTGGGTGTGGTGGTGCATACCTATAATCCAGCTACTCAGGAGGCTGAGGCAGGAGAATCACTTTACTTGGGAGGCAGAGGTTGCAACTGAGCCGAGATCATGCCACTGCACTCCAGTCTGGGCAACAGAGCGAGACTCCGTCAGAAAGAAAGAGAGAAAGAAGAAAGAAAAAAAAGAGAGAGAAAGAGAAAAAGAAGAGAGGAAGGAAGGAAGGAAGGAAGGAAGGAAGGAAGGAAGGAAGGAAGGAAGGAAGGAAGGAAGGCAGGCAGGCAGGCAGGCAGGCAGGCAGGCAGGCAGGCAAACTGAATAATTCTTCAGTCTTGGAAATATGTCTTGAGTTCCTGAGGTTCAGCTTTCCCAGATGGAGTTGCCCTCTGCCATCACCCTAGAATGCTGCTCACTCCTCCCATGCCCCCATGTTCCTTTCCTGTTCCTAACCTCATCTAAGTCACTGCCACCCTGCTTGTTACTGAGGACCAAGGTCCTTTCTGACTATTTCATCGGATTTCACCTTGACCCTGGTATCCCCCATCACCACACTGCATGTTCCCCGACTTTCAGAAATCTCCAGAAGGATCTCTTACCTCTCCTGCCAGTCCTCATTTTTTTTTTACTTTATTATTATTATTGTTATTATTTTAGAAACAGAATCTCACTTTGTCATCCAGGCTGGAGTGCAGTGGCATGATCTTAGCTCACTACAACCTCCACCTCCCGGGTTCAAGTGATCCTCCTTCCTCAGCCCCCCAGGTAGCAGCTGAGACTGCAGGTTCACGCCACCATGCCCAGCTAATCTTTGCATTTTTAGTAGAGATGGGGTTTCACCGTATTGGTCAGGCTGCTCTCAAACTCCTGACCTCAAATGATCCACTCGCCTCAGCCTCCCAAAGTGCTGGGTTACAGACGTGAGCCACCGCACCTGGCTTGTTTTGTTTTTTTGAGACAGGGTCTCACTTTGTCACTCAGACTGGAGTGCAGTGGTACAAAGATGGTTCATTGCAGCCTCCACCTTCTGGGCTCAAGCGATCCTCCCACCTCACTTCCCAAGTAGCTGGGACTACAGGCATGAGCCATCACACCCAGCTTCCTTCTCATTCTTTTCATCTGACCCATCACACTCCCTTTGTCTTATGGCCCATGTCTGTGTTCACCTAGGGCTTGAGTTTCTTTTTTTCTTTTCTTTTTATTTATAAAGATGGGGTTTCACCATGATGACCAGGCTGGTCTCGAACTCCTGACCTCAGGTGATCCACCCACCTCGGCCTCCCAGAGTGCTAGGATTACAGGCGTGAGCCACTTCGCCCGGCCAGGCTTGAGTTTCTAGTTTGTGAATGGCAGGAGGACCCCTGCCAAAGAGTCCTGGCTTTAAGTGTCAGACATGGGGGTGTTGAGTCTTAGCTTCACCACTTCTATAGGACCAAAAATAATTACTTAAACCAATCTAAGCCTCAAATTATTCACCTTTAAAGTGATGCTGCCTGGGCATGTGGCTCACAGCTGTAATCCCAGCACTTTGTGAGGCCAAGGTGGGTGGATTACTGGAGGTCAGGAGTTTGAGACCTGGCCAACATGGCAAAACCCCTTCTCTACTAAAAATACAAAATTAGCCGGGCCTGGTGGTGTGTGCCTGTAATCCCAGCTACTTCGGAGGCTGAGGTGGGAGAATCACTTGAACCTGGGAAGTGGAGGTTGCAGCAAGCCGTGATAACACCACTGCACTCCAGCCTGGGTGACAGAGCAAGACTCTGTCATAAAATAAAATAAAATAGGCTGATAATAGTCATGATTAAATGGAATATATGTCCTAGCCTAGTAGCTGGTTCGTAATCAACAATAAGTATTTTTGGGTGTTATTTATTATATTACTTATTTAAATACATTACTCAGAGTCTTCTGGCTGATTGTTGCTTAAATACATTTATATTTACAAACAAAATACAAAGTAACAAAATAGTTGCTGAAAGTGGATAACAGAGGGAGAAGATCTGTGTAATCACGTTTCTGAAATGTTGCAGTATACTATTCCAATTCTTTCTAGTCTTAGAAAAACTAAGTCTAGGTTTCCTTTTTTTTTTTAAAGATGGGGTTTCGCCATGTTGGTCAGGCTGATCTTGAACTCCCGACCTCAAGTGATCCGCCCGCCTTGGCCTCCAAAGTGCTTGGATTACAGGCGTGAGCCGCCACGCCCAGCCAAGGTTTCTCATTTTTAAATAGCAATAATAATTGCTTCATGGCATAGTCATGAGGATAAATAAAGTGTATATGAGGTGTCAAACCCATGCCCATCATGTGGTGGACATTCAGTGAACACCGTTTACTATAGTTCATCAAATACAAGATGCATGGATTGTGGCCTTATGTGGTAGCTCAGGTGGGAGGATCACCTGAGGCCAGGAGTTTGACCACCAACCTGGGCAACATAGCAAGACATCATCTCTACAAAAAAAGTTAGCTAGGCTCAGTGGCACGAAGTCAGCCACTACTGGCACATAGTAGTCCCAGCTACTTGGGAGGCTGACATGGGAGGATCACTTGAGCACAGGAGTTCAACCTTACGGTGAACTGTGATCCTGCTACTGCAGTCCAGCCTGGGTGACAGAGCGAGACCCCATCTAAAAGAAAAAAAGACAGCTGGGCGAGGTGGCTGGTCCCTGTAATCCCAGCACTTTGGGAGGCCGAGTTGGGTGGATCACAAAGTCAGGAGATCTCGACCATCCTGGCTAACACAGTGAAACCCCGTCTCTACGAAAAATACAAAAAGTTAGCTGGGCATGGTGGCATGCACCTGTAATCCCAGCTACTCAGGAGGCTGAGGCAAAAGAATTGCTTTAACCTGGGAGGTGGAGGTTGCAGTGAGCAGACATTGCGCCACAGCACTCCAGCCTGGGTGACGGAACGATACTATGTCTCAAAAAAAAAAAAAAAGAAGATGCATGGATTGTAAGATATGGCCTGATTTCAGAGTTGCTAAAATGTGCATCTCAAAATCAGCAAATGCTGGTATTACAATTTCAAGCCCCACTGACTATTAGATTTGTATCAGTGGGTTCATTTTGCTAATTGCAAAGTTTGTTTAATGTTTCCTTGAACTAAACATTCTTATTCACAACAGTAGGAAAAGTTCTCTTTCCGAAGCAAATAAATGGACAGTTTTTTTTAACATCTTGGTACAATCCTGTGCTGCTCCTAAATTGATCTGCAGTGGGTTTTAACTCTGGCTTTTTTTTTTTTTTTTGAGATGGAGTTTCGCTCTTTGTTACCCAGGCTGAAGTGCAATGGCGCGATCTCGGCTCACCACAACCTCCACCTCCTGGTTTCAAGCGATTCTCCTGCCTCAGCCTCCCGAGTAGCTGGGACTGCAGGCTTGCGCCACCATGCCCAGCTAATTTTTGTATTTTTAGTAGAGACGGGGTTTCACCATCTTGGCCAGGCTGTCCTCTAACTCCTCACCTCAGGTGATCTGCCTTTCTCAGCCCCCCAAAATAGATGTGAGCCACCTCGACCGGCCAAATTACTTTCTTATTCCACATAGAGTCACATTGGGCATTAAGACTTCAACATCTGAGTTTGGGGTGGGAGGGTACAATTCAGTCCATAGCAGTGACCAATCCAAGTATCTCTGAAAGTGAAGATTAGATATGAGAGTGCCTTGACTATCTATATCTGCTGGAATGTTACCTAGAGAAGATTCTGTATATTTTGGCAATAGATACAGTTACAATTAGCTTCACTTATGAGTGTCATAAAATCCTCCAAAACAATGATTAAGGTTAGTATTTGGGTTTTTGTTTTTGGTTTCATGTCAAAGCCGAAAGGAAGCCAATTCAGGGCTGAGATGGGTCTCCATGGTTTCAATCACCTATTTTGTTTTTTCACTTTGCTTGGCTTCCATTCCCAAGGTTACTTCAAGGTCTAAGACAGCTGCTGGAACTGTAGTGATTAGGTTTGCATTCTAGCCATCCAGGAGGGAAGAAGGGAAGCAGAGGGCACTATCCTTTTTAAAAAGGCACATCTCACTGGGTGTGGTTGCTCACACCTGTAATCCCAGCACTTTGGGAGGCAGATCAGGGGGTCAGGAGTTTGAGACCAGCCTGGCCAACATGGTGAAACCCCATCTGTACTAAAAATACAAAAAATTAGCTAGGCATGGTGGCATGCACCTGTAGTCCCAGCTACTTGGGAGAATGAGGCAGGAGAATCGCTTGAGCCCGGGAGGCAGAGGTTGCAGTGAGCTGAGATTGCACCACAGCACTCAAGCCTGGGCAACAGAGCAAAACTCCATCTCAAAAATGAATAAATAAAAATAAAAGACACCCCTGGAAGTGACACAGATGACTTCTTTTATATCCCATTAGCTAGAACATAACCACACATGGCTGCACTTAGGTGTGAGATCTGCGAAATGTAGAATTTATTCTGGATGGCTGTTAGGGGTTGGATTGGGTCCCTCCAAAAAGTTATGTTGAAGTCCTAACCTCCAGTACCTCAAAATCTGACTCTCTTTGGAAAGAGGGGCTTTACAGGGGGAGTCAGGTTAAGATGAAGTCATGGGGGGCGGGGTCTAATCCAATATGACTGATGTCCTAAGAAGGGGAAATTGGGCACAGGGAAAGACCTACACAGAAGAAAGATCATGTAAAGACACAAAGGGGAATTGTTCATGTGACTGGAGTGGTGTGTCCACATGCCAAGAAATGCCAAGGAGTGCAGGCAAACTCCAAAAGCTGGAAGACACAAGGAAGGGTGCTCCCTTAGAGCTGTCACGGGGGGCATGGCCCTGCTGAACCTTTGATTTCACACTTCTAACATCCAGAATGTGAGACAAAGGAAATCTGTTTTTAAACCATCCAGTTTTTGGTACTTTGTTATTATAGTCCTATGAAACGGACACAGTGGCCATGTGTCCAGAAAAAGATGGGGGTTCTGTTAGAAAAGGGGCGAGGCATTGGATATAGGGGAAAAATCAACAGTTTCTGTCATTGATCAGAAAAAAATGTACAGACATCCTTCAACAAGTATTTACTGAGTACCTACCGCATATAGTACACTGTCGCAGGTACTGAGGATCCAGTTGGTGAGCAAAGCCAGTGAGGTCCCTTCCCTCAGTGGGCTTCAGATCTAGGGACTAGACAGATTTTTTTTTTTTTAAACGGAGTCTCACTCTCACCAGGCGGGAGTGCAGTGGCATGATCTCGGCTCGCTGCAGCCTCCGCCTCCCTGGTTTAAGCGATTCTCCTGGCCCGTCCTTCTGAGTAGCTGGGGTTATAGGTGTCTGCCACCACACCCAGCTAATTTTTGTATTTGTAGTAGAGACTGGGTTTCATTATGTTGGCCAGGATGGTCTCGATCTCTTGACCTCGTGATCTCCCCGCCTTGGTTTCCCAAAGTGCTGGGATTACCGGCGTGAGCCACTGCACCCAGCCAGACAAAACAGATATTAATGACTTGAAAATATTTAATTACAAGCTATGTTAATACACACAGATTTTAATTAAATGTAATGTTTAATTACAGACTGATATGTGCATTTGGCAGGAATGTTACTGGGTAAAAGATTCTCAAATATATATTTTTGCATATTTGGACATTTCAGTCATTTTTACAATTTCGTGATGAAGAATATAAAGTCAAGTGTTGGGTCTGTCATTTTGCCTTTAGCTTCAGAGTCTCTTAATTCCACCCACCATTTTTTTTTCTACCAGATGAAATCAAATAATGTTGGCATTCTAATTACAGCTTATGGTTCTCTAAGGAGAGCCTGTGAGAGAGAGAAATGATGAAAAGCCAAAATGGGAAAACATTTGTTTGGCAGCGGGTCAGATTACTGGAACAGGAATTGTGGAGCTTCAGTTGACTGAATGCTTTGTTTTGCACATTCCTGTTCCTCCTCCAGTCTCTTCCAGCTCAGTAAATATCGTCACCATCCACCCAGTTACTGGGGCCAGAAACCTAGAAGTCATGCTTCCTTTTTTCTTTGTCCTCCGATTATAGATACTTTTTAAATGCTCCTCCCTTCTTCCCTCCCCCC
>PVKP010036661.1:0-22287 GCA_004027715.1 Plecturocebus donacophilus | reverse complement strand
TTTTTCATATATGTTTAAATATATTTATAAATATATGTATATATATGTATATTATATATATACCCACATGGAGAGAGAACAGGAGAGGAGAAGAGTGGGGAGAACTGGAAAGGAGAGGGAAGAGGAGACAGGAGAGGAGAGAAGAGGTAAAGAGAGGAGACGAGAGGAGAGGAGAGAAGAGAGAGTAGAGGAAAGGACTCAGTAGGAGTCCTCTTCCTACTGAGAAGACAAGTAGAAGCAAGAACAGTATGACTGATATCATTTGGCTGTGTCCCCACCCAAATCTCAAATTATAGCTCCCATAATCCCCATGTGTCATGGGAGGAACTCAGTGGAAGATAATTAAATTATGAGGGCAGGTTTTTCCCATTTTGTTGTGATAGTAAATAAGTCTCACGAGATATGATGGTTTTATAAAGGGTAGTCCCTCTGCATATGCTCTTTTGCCTGCCACCATGTGAGATGTGCCTTTGCTCCTCCTTCGCCTTCTGCATGATTGTGAGGCCTCCCAGCCATGTGAACTGTGAGTCCATTAAATCTCTTTTTCTTTATAAACTACCCAGTCTCAAGTCTTTCTTCATAGCAGTATGAAAAAGAACTAATATGGTAAATTGGTACCACAGAGAGTAGGGGGCTGCTGTAAAGACATCCAAAAATGTGGAAGTGACATTGGAACTGGTTAACAAGTAGAGATTGAAACAGTTTAGGGGGCTCAGAAGAAGATAAGAAAATGTGGAAAAGTTTGGAACTTCCTAGAGACTTGTTGAATGGCTTTTACCCAAATGCTGATAGTAATATGAGCAATAAAATATAGGCCGAGGTGGTCTCCATGTAAGACATTACTACCATGTCAGACATGCCTTTGCTCTTCCTTCACCTTCTGCCATGATTATGAGTCCTCCCCAGCCATATGAAAGTGTAAACCCATTAAGCCTCTTTTTCTTTATAAATTACCCAGTCTCAGGTATTTATTCATAGCAGTATGAAATTCATATAGTGACAAAGTATTAGGTGAATGGTATGTAAGTATTTATTGTAATGTTCTTGCAACTTTCTGAAATGGCTAATTTTTTAAATAAAAAGTTTGATAAAGCATTGACTAGGTGCCTTTCATCTTATTATTGTCTCTCACAGTGCTTCGTTCTTTTCCTGGAACACGTACTACGATTTAGAGCTTATTTATTTACTTGCTTATTTTTCCATGCAATGCCCAACTCCTTTACCAGACCTAGTACAGACTTGGGATTTGATCTATTTGGTTTATTGTTCTATCCACATCATTTTGCAGGCATGTTAGTGTTCATTCACTATTTGTTGAATAAGGGAATGAGTGGTTTCTGAACTTCCCAGTAAACTAACTGAAGGAAGATGTAGATTTGTATGTACACTTAGCATTATGAACCTCGCAGAAAACAGCTGTGGATCACCTCTGTCTTCTGATTTAAGATATTTTGTAACTGCAAGTATCTGGCAATGTACTTGCATTACCACAATTTGCTTTTGAACACTTAGAGTCCAGCACCAAATGCATTTACCTTCTGTAAATGGAACGCTTGTGGTGAACACTTCTCTCTTTAGAGAAGTGACTTGTATGAAGTGTCTCCTTGTTATCACAAATGTTCCATTTACAGAAGATGCCTTTCTCATCTTCTCTAACTACCCAGAAAGTACTCATGCACTCAGCACCAGCAGAAGAGCCCTTCAGTACTTTCTTGAAGTCTTTCTTACCATTTGGTACAGTGATTTCTTTTGTAATTGCTGAATCGTTTATTTGGGTTTTATTTATGTACTAATTTATATTCCTATAAATTGTCCTTGTATTATTATAATTTATAAACAATACATTATTTTGTGTTATACAGAATAAATTATATTGCACTGTAATTTATCTTATATAAGTTATAAATGATCTTGAATTATTGTTTATGTATATCCTATCTCCTTAACTATACTTTAAATTCCTTGAATGCAGGGAATATTTATATGTCATTTTATATTCCCAGTAACATTGTCTTCGTCTTTTTGTGCTGTTTTAACAAATTAGTTCTAGCTATGCTCAGCTGCAACTGGGTAACTTACAATAAATGGAAAATTTTTTCTCACAGTTCTGGATGTTGGGAAGCACAAGAATAAGGTGCCAGCAGATCCAGTGTCTGTGAGGCCTGCCATTGGCTTCCAGATGGTGCCTCATTGCTGCATTCTTCAAGGTGTTGAATTTTGTGTCCTCACATGGCCAAAAGAAGTGTAAAAAGAGCCTCACTAGTTCCCTTTAGCCCTTTTATAAGATATTAATCTCATCTATGAAGGTGCCACCTAATTACCCCAGAAAGGCCCTACCGGTTAATAACATTGCATTGGGGATTAAATTTCAATATAAATGTTGGAAGGAACACAAATATTCAAACCATAGCAAGCACCTAATCAATTGTGGTACACATAGGAAGCTCTTACTTTTGTGTAATAAAATATGTCTGGACCTGTATCTACATACTTGAAATCATAAGGCTGAGGCATATTTTCTTTCAATTGTAGAGATATTATGTGTCTTTTCTATTCTTTCTTTTGTAGTAGTTAAATGTAAAACTGGAAAATACATTTAGAATTTGTATTTGCTAATGACAGGAAAGATTTGGGTCTAAAATCTGGTAATGAGAATGACAAGGAGAGTCTTGTGGTATTTAGACTTTTACAAGTTGATAAAAAGAAATTCAACTTTACCAGACAAGAAAGTCTCCACTAATCTATTTTTCTGTGTTGGGGCATGAACTATGGTAATGCCATAATTATCTTTCTATCCTCTTTCAGTAATTTTCTATTTTAATGATGCACTTTGGTAATTTTTTTTTAGCTTTTTTGTAAATTCTCTATTGAGATATGAAAAAAGGCCACCAATATTGGAAAGATCACTTAGTTTATGAATTCAAAGACTGTGAATTGGTGATACTACTTTTTAATGCTCTTCCAAATGATTTATACCCCTTTTAAATTGCCTCATAATGCCAGAGGCAGTTTTAGCTTTCCAGGATTAAAATTAATATCAGAGATTTTATATATATATATATATATATATACACACATATATATACACATATATATATACATATACATATATATACATATATACATATATATACACGTATATATATGTATACATATATACACACACAGACACACACACACACATATAGCTTTTATAGTTGTATATACAGTTTTAGCTTATATATATAGCTGTATGTAAAACTCTAAAAGAGATATGTAATGCATATTTTATATAATGTTAACAACATAGGAAAATATATATATCTGTAGCTATATAGCTTTTATAGTTTTATATACAGTTTTAGCTTTTTTGAATTAAAATTAATATCAGGGATATGTATATAAAATAATCCATTTTATATATATGTGTGTGTGTATGTGAATATATATATGTATATATATATATGGGAGTATGTTCTGAAATGTACGTTAGAGATAATTTAGTTTCATTGTTTCTAACACAGACACCATGAAACCCTAGTAAACTATAAAATTAGTGCATGCTTTCCACAAATACATTTCTGATTGGCATATTGCCTAAGTAACAAATATGAATATCTTTTTCATATGTAGTTTTTCAATGATACAGAAATTATATCATGATGAATAAAATACATTTCTTAAAATGTTACATAATTCATAGCACCATTTTGCTATGTACTTCTGAAGAAAGTATGACAAACTTTCGACATTTGTTTCAATGTTTGTTGTTTCATGTTCTAATGTTTAAATGTTTTAAAATTTGTAAGAATTTTTAAAAATAGATTCTAATGCTTGAAAACATGGGCAGATTTATGACTTTTAACACCAGCGATTCTCAAAGTGTGATTCAGAGTTCCCTGAAATCTCTGATAAATTTTAGTGAGTTGTATAAAGTCAAAACTATTTTTATAATAATACTAAGACATTCTTCACCTTTCTCTCTCTTCTCTCATGAGATTTCAGAGACTCCAACAAATATCATATTGCAGCAGATTGAATACAAAAGCAGATATAAGTATACAGCTGTCTTTTATAAATCCAGATATTAAAGGAATTTGTAGAAACATAAAAAAGTACCATTCTTGCACTAGCATTTTATCTTAGAAAATTATCTTTATAAATATACTGTTTTATTAGTATATTGTAGGTTTATTACTATTTTAAATAAATTAATATACAATGTTTTTAATTTTTCCAGTTATAATTTCTAATATAGTAAATATTATATAAGTAAATCACATAAGCAAACTTCTTTGGGCTTCTCAGTAATTTTAAAATTATGAAGGGGCTCTGAGACCAAAACATTCTAGAATTGCTGTTTCAGCTGATGCAAATATATTCTCTATCACACTTCTAGAATGAGTACTTACTTGGTAATTTAAGATCCAAGAACTTAATTTTCGATGTTTCAACATAAAATCTCTACAGTCTTGGTTTTCCTATCTCATTATCCTGTATAATAATTTATTTGATAACCTGAGAAAGTAAAAGCTTAATAAGCAGTGTTCTCCCTTTTATTTTCAAAAAGATAACTCAATAAGCAATCAAAATTAGACTTTTAGCCATCAATTTTAAAATTTTGTTCATTCCACTAAATATAACTATCTACAAGAAGAAAGTATTATATGACTAATTATTTTCTTTATTCTAAATTTATAGAGACTTGAACATATATTAGCTCTCTGGCTAACAATAGCTTAATATTAGATTTCATGGTCAGACAACTTATCATTCATTGGAAGGTTTCTTGACATCAATTTTCACTTACTCTGATGTTCATTAATTCAATATGTTACTTTAGTTCAACCTAGTGGCTAGGAATAGACTAGATCAAATGGATTAGGTTTGCCATTTCTATGTGTGAGATAATGCTCAATATAGCCACAATGACTGCAACTTTGGGCGAGAGAATAAACATGCTGCTGTCCAGGTAAAGGCAAGAGAAATGAGTTTTGCCTTTCAGAAATGTCACTATGGTTAGTCTTCTGAACAAAGAAATGATAAATCTTTGCTTAATATTTCTTTTTACCTTGTTATATGTCTAGTGCTGCTCATTACAGAACATGAATAGGAAGCACTAGGTAATGTGCAGATCTGATACATGTTAGGTCCAAGCATGAATGCTGAGGAAGACAGCCACGTGCTAATTACATATGTGGGAAAGGGATTCTGTAAAATGGCATATTAAAGCCATTGCAGTAGCTAAGATTAACAATAGAGACATTACACAGAAAAATACAAGGAGGTCATGGGCAGACTCCAGAACACAATTTTATTTAAAGCATGCAAGTAGTGTAATAATTATGTGCTTATTACTTGATCGTGAACTACTTTTGGGCAGGGACTTGCACAATTTCTAGCATGTCTAAAATGTTGAATGAATAAATGAAGGAAATATGCCATTAGATAAATGCAGAATAAGGAAAAAAAAGTCATATAGCAGTTAAGAGAATAATTTTTGTAACAACTGAGGATGAGAAGTAGGTAAGAGAAATCAATATTATTCATTGGTGCTAAGAAGTTATGCCAAGTGAGCACTACTAAAAGTATTTTTGGATATGGCTCTAAAGAGTCTGTGGCTGGAGTAAAATGTTTTCTATAGAGTGGTGTAGAGTCTGAAGAGAACCAAGAGCAGTAAGAAGCAAGTTGACTATAAGGAAAATGTATGTGATTATATGGTGAATATGCATTATTTGTATGTGATTATATGGTGAGTATACTTTCAATAATTTTGGTGGAACAAAGTAGAGAAAAGCAACAGCAACTTATATATGTAGGTAGCCGGTGCATGTAGCTCTTATATGCTTTGCTTTCAAATTTTTAGGATGAAAGATAGAAGAACTTTTCAGTTACAATTAAAAATTAGGAATATTGAGAAAAAAGAGAATGGAATAGCATAATGTATTTCAAAGTATTTTGTTTTTCTTTTCTTTTTTTTTTTTTTTAAATTGATTTACTTATGTTGAGGCAGGGTCTTGTGCTACCTAGGCTGGAGTGCAGTGAGATAATCACAGCTCACTGCAGCCTAGACTTCCCCAGCTCAAGTGATCCTCCCAACGATCGTTAAGTAGCTGGGGCTTTGGGCACAGACCACCACACTGGTTAATTTAATTTATTTTTTGTAGAGACAAGGTCTCACTATGTTGCCCACGGTGGTCTCAAACTCCTGGGCTCAAATGATCCTCCTGCCTTGGCTTCTCAGAGTGCTGGGATTAGAGACGTAAACCACTGCAACCAGCCAAAGTATTTTCAAACCTTTGCAATCACAATCACATAAAGCTCAAATTTAAAAATACGGATATAATTATTTTAGGTGTTTTGTACCCTTCTGTAATTAGGAAGATATGTCTTCTCTGTTTTCTGTTCTGTGACTCAACTGATGCTAAATTATGGCAATTTGGGGAGTAATCAGATTCATCCTCAACCACACAGACCTAATCTGGATCATCTTTGTACCTTTGTAAAGTTTATGACTATTGTTTCAATTTATAAACAAGGAAACAGAAACTAGCTCTCTTTTTCTTTTTCTTTTTTTTTTTTAATTTATTTTGTTTCTATCTCTTTAGAGTCTTCAAAGAGCTTGAATAGAGGGGTAAAAAACAAAGTAAGATATTTTCTTTATCTGTATTCTTCACTGTAATCTTTTTTTAACAATTTCAAAAGTTTTAGGAAGAGATGGGCAAGGAGAAAAACATCAAAAAAGAGAGAGAGAAAGAGTTACACACAGAATTGCACACACTGCTGGGACTCACTGTCACCAAGAAGTACTCAGGATGCCAATCAATATGAATATTATTTGACTTATTAGATACCAAGTAGAGTTAATTGCAAAAGGTCTTAATTGATCACAATGCACTATTCTGCCTCAAATTGCACAAAAATGCATGTATTATCTTCCTCTGACTTTTTGAATGCTTTGATGTCACTAAGGATAACTTTAGTTGTACAAGGAAGACTCTTGACTCATAAATTCTTTATATAATTGCCTGGGAGCATTTCTTTATTGTCTTAACCATTCATTGCTTAGCACACAGTTTTAAGCAGAGGAATAAAGTCATATTTGTAAAATAGGAAGACTATAATTTCTTGGGAGAACCACAAAATAATATGGTTGATAATTGGCTGCAGTATTCAGCTTTAAAAATATGTGCTGCTATACACACATATATATTTTGATATGGTAATTTGTAAAACAATTTGGTAGTTAGATATAAAATTTATATTTATTCATATTACATTTATCTTTTTCATTTAACTCAGCTCATAAACATTTTATTTCCTTTTCTATATCTTAATTCTCTAATTTAACATGTGAGTTGTTTGAGTCAGATTTGGTACATCACACTGAGATATTGATGAAAGTGACAAAAGTACAGGCTACAAAATATTTGGACAGTTGGGAAGGACCCACTAAACAGAAGTCTTAGCTCATGGCCATTCTGCCATTTATGAACCCAAGTAACTGTGCTATCAACTGCTTACTTCTGCAGTTTGTTCTTAAACCCATAGGAGGAGGTGTTTACAAATAAAATATTAATAACTATATTCACTTTCTCTGCAGTAAGCTCTTAGGTGTAGCAGCAGCAGTGGTTAAGAGGAGGATTGGCTCCAACTTTGAAACTAGTTAACAGGATAGCCTGGCACAAATAGATTTGGTATCGCTGGTCAGAGCAGACAAATGATCGGATGTGAAAGTATATAAATGACAGGGAAAATAAGACAAGTCTACTAAAGTTCCTGCTAGTAGTTGGTTCTTAGAAAGTGACAAATTAGAAAATTACCCAATATGACTCAATCCTTAATGATACATCACTGTTTGTGGGTGATGTAGTTGCCATTTTATTTAAAAAAATGAAAGAAAGAGAAAAAAAGCCTCTACTTCTCTCTCCATGGCCTTGTTTTTTAAATTTAATTTTTAACTGTCAAAAAAGTATGTATGTTTACTAAGTATAGCATGGTGTTTTGAAATATGGTGAAATATAATGGAATGGCTGAATTTAGATAATTGACACATGCATTACCTCACACACATCATTGCTTTATAGTGAAAACATGTAAAATCTACTCTTTTAGCAATTTTCAAGGATAGAACACAGGCACACCTTGGAGATATTGCAAGTTTGTTCCAGCTTATAGCATCGTAGTAAAATCACACCATTTTTTTAATTTCTAAAAGCATATAAAAGCTATATTTACACTACTCTGTAGTCTATTAAGTGTGCAATAGCATTATGCTATTGCACACTTTGCACATACCTTAGTTAGAAAATACTTTATTGCTAAAAAATGCAAATGGCCATCTAAGCCTTCAGTGAATCATAATCTTTTCTGCTGACAAAGGATCTTGCCTCTGTGTTGATAGCTGCTGACTGATCAGGGCGGTGGCTGCTGAAGGCTGAGATGGCTCTAGCAATTTTTAAAAATAAGACTGGAGTTTGCCACATCGATTGACTCTTCCTTTCACAAAAGATTTCTCTGTAGTGAGCAATGCTGTTTGATAGCATTTTATCCACAATAGACATTCTTTCAAAATTAGAGGTAATCCCCTCAAACCCTGCCTTTCTTTTATCAACTGAGTTTATGTCATATTCTAAATCCTTTGTTGTCATTTTAGCGATGTTCACAGCATCTTCACTAGGAGCACAGTCTATCTCAATGAACTATTTTCTTTGCTCTTTTATAAGAAGCAGTTACTCATTCATTCGGGTTTGATCATGAAATTGAAGCCATTTAGTCACATCTTCAGACTTCACTTTTAATTCTAGTTCTTTTGCTGTTTTCACCACCTCTGCAGTTACTTCCTCCACTAAAGTTTTGAACTCCTCCAAAAATTATCCATGAGGGTTTCAATCAACTTTTTCAAAAATCCTGTTAATACTGATATTTTTAACTTTTTTCCCATGAATTATGATTACTTTTAATGGTATCTAGACTGGTGATGCCATATACTTTGCAGAAGGTTGTCAATTTACTTTGCTCACATCAATCAGAGGAATCACTAACTATGGTAACAATAGTTTTACAAAATGTATTTCTTAAATAATAAGGCTTGAGTGTCAAAATTAGTACTTAATACATGGGCTGCAGACTGGATGTTGTGTTAGCAAGCATGAAAACAACATTAATCTCTTTTTACATCTCTATCAAAGCCCTTGGGTGACTAGGCACATCATCAATGTGCAGTAATATTTTGAAAGGAATCTTCTTTTCTGAGCAGTAGGTCTCACCAGTGGGCTTAAACTCACCAGTGGGCTTAAAATATACAATAAACCACACTGTAAATGTATGTGCTGTCATTTAGGCTTTGTTGTTCCATTTATAGAGCCCAAGCAGAGTTGATTCTGCATAATTTTGAAGGCCCTGGGATTTTCAGGATGTTAAATGGGCATTGATTTCGACTTAGTCACCAGTTGCATTAGTCACTTAAAAGAGACTCAGCCTGTCCTTGGAAGCTTTGAAGGCAGTCGTTGGCTTCTCTCTAACCAGGAAAACCCTAGATGGTGTCTTCTTCCAATAGAAGGCTATTTGGTCTACATTGAAAATCTGTTGTTTAGTGAAGCCACCTTCATCATGATCTTAGCTACATCTGAATAACTTGCTGTAGCTTCTATGTCAACACTTACTGCTTCACCTTGCACTTTCATGTTATGAAGATGTCCTCTTTCCTTAAACCTCATGAACCAACATCTGCTAGCTTTGAGCTTTTCATCTGCAGTTTCCTCCCACTCTCAGCCTTCATAGCCTAATCTCATCTGGGTTAGGCTTTGGCTTAAGGGAATGTTGTGGCTGGTTTGATCTTCTATCCAGACCACTAAAGCTTTCTTCATATCACCAGTAAGGCTATCTTGCTTAATCATTCATGTGTTCCCTGAAGTAGTGCTTTTAATTTCCTTCAAGAACTCTTCCTTTGCGTTCACAACTGGCTGTTCAGCACAAGTGGCTTAACTTTCTGCCTAACTCAGCTTTCACTGTGCCTCACTAAGCTTAATCATTTCTAGCTTTTGATTTAAAGTGAGAGGTATGCAACTCTTTCTTTCACTTGAATACTCAGAGGACACTGTAGGGTTATTAACTGGGCTAATTTCACTATCGTTGTGTCTTAAGGAATAGGGTAGCCCATAAAGAACAGGGAGAGAAATGGAGGAATGGTGTATCTGTCAGAATGCACATATTTATCAACTTCACTTTCTTACATGGGCATGGTTCCTGGTACCCCAAATCAATTACAATAATAACATCCAAAATGACTAATCCTAGATTACCACAACATATAATAATAATGAATAAGTTGAAATATTGCAAGAATTACCAAAATGTGACTTGGAGATACCAATGCTGTTGGAAAATGATGCCAATAGTTTGCTCGATTGCTGGTTGCCATATGTGTTCAATTTGTGAAATAATGCAATACCTTCAAAGCACAAGAAACCAAAGTGCGATAAATGGAGGTAGGCTTGTGTTTTTAATTGACAGAAATTTAAAAATTATATATACTTATCATGTACAACTTGATATTTTGAGATACATATACATTGTGGAATGGCTAAATTGAGTTAACATAATTATACATACTTTTTTGTGGTAAGAACACTTAAAATCTACTCAGTGATTTTTCAGGAATAAAATACATTAAATATAGTCATCATATTGTATAGTAAATCTTTTGAACTTATTTTTCTGGTTCTTTGACTAACATCTTCCCAACCATGTCTTTGGTTTTTTTTGTTTGGGGTGTGTGTGTATGTGTGTGTGTGTGTGTGTGCATGTGCATATGCGTGTGCATATGCGTGTGTGTGTTTTCAGGCTTCACCTTTTACTCAGCATTCAGAACCCATGCATACTGGCTAATCTCATAGTGAATTTTCAGGATGGTAAATGAGCATTGGCTTCGACTTAAAATCACCAGCTGCATTAGCCCTTCATGAGACAGACAGCCTCTACCCAAAACCAATAATAAGCATTTATTTCTATGTGGTTTCTGGTTCTGGTTTTACTCTCAGAAGACGATCCTTTCAGTTTTCCCTCTTCATCACACACTGTGAGGTTAGTGTTAGCCCACGGCCACTCTCATCATCACCCCAGGAAACAGAGCTTGCTTTAGGTCTTCCAGGGCTCTGGTTGTCTGGAAGGAGAGTCTGGGCAAGCATTCTTAGGGAAGAGAGAGGAGGATGAGAAGAAGTTTGAAAACCCCTTCAGTAGAGACTGGATACACTAGAGAATGTGTAGGGATTCACAGTAACGCTCTCCAACAAATATAACATGAAAATATTAGAAATTTAGAAAAACTCTTTAGATTTATATGTCCCAGTAGAGATATGTTAGGTTTCCACTCTTTGTTTTCTAATTTTATGAAGATGTTTTGGAAGAATATAAAAGCACCATGTCAACCATGGTTGACATTTAGTAATTTTTTAAAATTTATTTTTTATTTCAGAAGGTTTTTGGGGAACAGGTGGTATTTGATTACCTGAATAAGGTCTTTAGAGGTAATTACTGAGATTTTGGTGCATCTATCACCCAAGTAGTGTACGCTGTACCCAATGTGTATTATTTTATTCCTCACAACCCTTCTATCCTTTCCCCCAAGTGCCTAAAGTCCATTGTATCATTTTTATGCCTTTGCATCCTCATAGCTTAGCTCCCACTTATGAATGAGAATATATGATGTTTGGTTTTCCATTCCTGAGTTACTTCACTTAGAATAATAGTCTCCAATTCCATCCAAGCTGTGCAAACTCCATTATTTTATTCCTTTTTATGGCTGAGTAGTATTCCATCATATACACATACACACACATACATATGTGATATATATACATATACACACACACATATATATGATATATATACATATATACACACATATATATGTGATATATATATACACATGTGTATATATATATATACACTACCTTTTCTTTATCCATTCATTGATTGATGGGCATTTTGTAGATAACTAGTAGTGGGATTGATGACTCAAATGATAGATCTACTTTTAGTTATTTAAGGAATCTCCACACTGTTTTCCATAGTGGTTATACTAGTTCGCATTTCCACCAGTGTTGTAAAAGTGTTCCCTTTTCACCACATCCATGCCAACATCTATTATTTTTTTATTATGGCTATTCTTGCAGGAGTAAGGTGGTTTTACTTTGCATTTCCCTGATCATTAGTAATATTGAGCATTTTTCTATATGCTCTTTAGCCGTTTATATATCTTCTTTTGAGAATTGTCTATTCATGTCCTTAGCCCACTTTTTGTTGAGCTTGTTTTTTTCTTACTGATTTGTTTGAATTCTTTGTAGACTCTAGATACTAGTCCTTTGTTTGATGTATAGATTGTAAAAATTTTCTCCCACTCTGTGGGTTGTCTATTAACTCTGCTAGTTATTTTGCTGTGCAGAAGCTTTTTAGTTTAATTAAATCCCAAAATCCCATGTATTTATCTTTCTTTGTGTTGCATTTGCTGTTGGGTTCTTGGTCATGAAGTTTTTCCCTAAGACAATGCCTAGAAGAGGTTTTTTTTTTTTTATGTTCTAGAATTTTTATGATTTTGTGTCTTAGATTTAAGTCTTTGATTCATCTTGAGTTGATTTTTGTGTAAGGTGAGAGATCAGGATCCAGTCAGTTTAATTCCTCTATATGTGGTTTACCAATTAGGCCAGCAATATTTGTTGAATAGGGTGTCCTTTTCCCCACTTTATGTTTTTGTTTGCTTTGTTGAAGATCAGTTGGCTGTGTATTTAGGTTTATTTCTGGGTTCTCTATTCTGTTCCCTTGGTCTATATGCCTATTTTTGTACCAGTATCATGTTGTTTTGTACCAGTACCATATATAGCTTGAAGTCGGGTAATGTGCTGCCTCCAGATTTGTTATTTTTGCTTGGTATTACTTTGGCTATGAGAGCTCTTTTTAGGTTTAATGTGACTTTTAGGGTTGTTTTATCTAGCTCTGTGAAGAATAATGGTGATATTTTAATGGGAATTATACTGATTTTGTAAATTGCTTTTGGCAGAATGGTCATTTTCACAATATTGATTCTACTCATCCATGAGCATGGAATGTGTTTCCATTTGTTTGTGTCTTCTATGATTTCTTTCAGCAGTGTTTTGCAGTTTTTATTTTAGAGGTCTTTCACCTCTTTAATTACTATATTCCTAAGTATTTTATTATTATTTTTTGCAGCTATCATAAAAGGGGTTGCATTCTTAATTTGATTCTCAGCTTAGTCGCTGTTGGTGTTTAGCAGAGTTACTGATGTGTATACAGTAATTTTGTATCCTGAAATTTTTCTGAATTTATTTACCAGTTCTAGGAGATTCATGGAGGATTCTTTAGAGTTTTCTAGGTAGACAATTATGTAATCAGCAAACAGCCACAGTTTGACTTTCTCTTTACTGATTTGGATGCTCTTTATTTCTTTCTCTTGTCCGATTGTTCTGCCTAGAACTTCCAGTACTGTGTTGAATAAAAGTGGTGAAAGTGGTGTCCTTTGTCCTCTTCCAGTTCTGAGGGGGAAGGATTTTAACTTTTCCCTGTTCAGTATTATGTTAGCTGTGGGTTTGTCATAGACGGTTTTTGTTACCTTAAGGTATGTCTCTTCTATGCCAGTTTTGCTGAGGGTTTTAACCATAAAGGGATGCTGGATTTTGTCAAATGCTTTTTCTGCAACTATTGAGATGATCATGTGATTTTTGTTTTTAATTTTGTTTATGTGATGTATCACGTTTATTGACTTATAAATGTTAAACCATCCCTGCATCCCTGGTTTGAAACCTACTTGATCATGGTGCATTATCTTTTTTATATGCCATTTGATTGGTTAGTTAATATTTTGTTGAGGATTTTTGGATCTATATTTATCAGGAATATTGGTCTGCAGTTTTCATTTTCATTTTTTGTTATTCCTTTCCTGGTTTTGATATTATAGTGATACTGGCTTGATAGAATGATTTAGGGAGGATTTCCTCTTTCTTTACCATATGGAATAGTGTCAGTAGGATTGGTACCAATTCTCTGAATAGCTGATAGAATTCAGCTGTGAATCTATCTGGTCCTGGACTTTTTTTGTTGGCAATTTTTTTTATTACCATTTCAATCCTGTTGCTTGTTATTAGTCTATTCAGAGATTCTATGTCTTCTTGGTTTAATTTAGGAGGGTTGTATATTTCCAAGAATTTATGCATCTCCTCAAGGTTTTCTAGTTTATGCTTGTAAAGGTGTTCACAGTAGCCTTGAATAATCTTTTGCATTTCTGTGGTGTCAGTGGTAATATCTTCTGTTTTGTTTCTAATTGAACTTATTTGAATCTTCTCTCTTCTTTTCTTGATTAATCTCACTAATCGTCTATCAACTTTATTTATCTCTTCAAAGAATCAGCTTTTTGTTTCATTTATCTTTTGTAATTTTTTGTTTCATTTAGTTCTGTCTGGTCTTTGTTATTTCTGTTCTCCTGCTGGGTTTGGGTTTGGATTGTTCTTGTTTCTCCAGTTCTGTGAGATGTGAGTTTAGATTGTTTATTTGTGCTCTTTCAGACTTTTTAATGCAGACATTTAATGTGATGAACTTTCCTCTTAGAACCACTTTTGCAGTATCCCAGAGGTTCTGATTATCATTTAGTTCAAAGAGTTTTTAAATTTTGATTTTGATTTCATTGTTGACCCAGTGATCATTCAGGAGCAGGTGATTTAATTTCTATGGTTTTGGGAGTTCCTTTTTGAGTTGATTTCCAATTTATACCACTGTGGTCTGAGAGAGTACTTGATATAATTTTAATTTTCTTAAATTTACTGAGACTTATTTTGTGGTCTATCCTATAGTCTGTATTGGAGAATGTTCCATGTGCTGTTGAATAGAATGTATATTCTGCAATTGTTGGGTAGAATTTCTGTAAATATCTGTTAAGTCCATTTGTTGTAGGGTATAGTTTAAAGTAATTGTTTCTTTGCCGACTTTCTGTCTTGATGGCCTGTCTAGTGCTTTCAGTGGAGTATTAAAATCTCCCACTATTATTGTGTTGCCATCTATCTCATTTCTTAGGTCTTGTAGTAGTTTTATAAATTCCTAAGCTCCAGTGTTAGGTGCTAATATGGTTTGGCTGTGTCCCCACCCAACTCTCATCTTGAATTGTAACTCCCATGGTTCCCACATGTCATGAGAGGAACTTGGTAGGAGTTGATTGAATTTTGGGGTTGAGTCTTTTCTGTGCTGTTCTCATAATAATGAATGAGTCTCATGAGATCTGATGGTTTTAAAATGGGTGTTTCCCTGCACAAGCTCTTCTCTTGTCTGCTGCCATGTAAGATGTGCCTTTCACCTTCTCCCATGGTTATGAGGTCTCCCCAGTCATGTGGAAGTGTGGGTCCATTAAACCTCTTTTTCTCCCCAGTCTCAGGTATGTCTTTATCAGCAGCATGAAAATGGACTAATACAAGTGCATATACATTTAGGATTATGATATTCTACTGTTGCACTAGTCCTTTTATCACATAATGACACGCTTTGTCTTTTTTAACTGCTGTTACTTTAAAGCTTATTTTTTCTGGTATAAGAATTGCTATTTCTGCTCACTTTTGGTGTCTATTTGCATGGAATATCTTTTTCCATCCCTTTACCTTAAGTTTATGTGAGTCCTTATGTGTTAAATGAGCCTCCTAAAGACAGCAGACACTTGGTGAATTCTTATCATTCTGCCATTCTGTATATTTTACGTGGACCATTTAGGCCATTCACATTCAATGTTAGTAATGAGATGTGAGGTATTGTTCTATTCATCATGCTATTTGTTGCCTGAATAACTTGCTTCTTTTGTTTTTTTGTTTTTTGTTTTGTATTATTGTTATGTAGGTCCTGTGAAACTTATGCTTTAAGGAGGTTCTATTTTGGTATATTTCAAGGATTTGTTTTAAGATTTAGAGCTCCTGTTGGCAGTTCTTGTGCTGTTGGCTTGGTAGTGGTGAATTCTCTCAGCATTTCTTTGTCTAGAAAAGACTATGTTTTCTCTTCATTTATGAAGCTTAGTTTTGCTGGATACAAAATTCTTGGCTAATAATAATTGTTTTGTTTAAGGAGACTAAAAATAGGATCCTAATCCCTTCAAACTATAGGGTTTCTGTTGAGAAATCTGCTGTTACTCTGGTAAGTTTTCCTTTATAGGTTACCTGATGCTTTTGCTTCATAATTCTTAAGATTATTTCATTCATCTAGATTTTAGATAACCTGATCACCATTTACCTAGGCAATGATCTTTCTGTCATGAATTTCCCAGGTGTTCTTTGAGCTTCTTGTATTTGAATGTCTAGATCTCTAGCAAGGCTGGGAAAGTTTTCCTTGATTATTCCATCAGATACGTTTTCCAAGCTTTTAGATTTCTTTTTCCTCAGAAACACCAATTGTTCTGAGGTTTGGATATTTAACATGGTCCCAAATTTCTTGGAGGCTTTGTTCATTTTTTAAAAAATTGTTTTTTCTTTGTCTTGATGGATTGGGTTAATTAGAAAGCCTTGTCTTCAAGCTCTGAAGCTTTTTCTTCTGCTTGTTATTGTTGAGACTTTTCAGTGCATTTTGCACTGGAGACTCTAAGTGTGTCCTTAATTTCCAGAAGTTGTGATTGTTTTTTGTGTAGGCTGTTTCACTGAAGATGTTTCCTTTTTTATCCTGAATCATGTTTTTTATTTCTTTGAATTGGAGTTCACCTTTCTCTGGTACCTCCTTGATTAATTTAATAATCGATCTTCTAAATTCTTTTTCTGACAAGTCAGAGATTTCATCTTGGTTTGGATCCATTGCCAGTGAGCTGATATAATCTTTGAGGGTGTTAAAGAACCTTGTTTTGTCATGTTACTAGAATTGTTTTTCTGGTTCGAATAGACTATGTTAGAGGAAAGATCTGGGACTTAAGGGCTCCTGTTCAGATTCTTTTGTCCTACAAGTGCTCCCTTGATGTGTGTTATCCCCCTTCCCCCAGGAATAGCACTTCCTGAGAGCCAAACTGCAGTGATTGTTTTTGCTCTTCTGGGTCTAGCCACTCGGTGAAGCTACATGGCTCTGGGCTTGTATTTGGGAGTGTCTGCAAGGAGTCCTGTGATATGCTCCATCTTCAGGTCTTTCAGTCGTGGATACCAGTACCTGCTTTGGTGAAGGTAGCAGGGGAATGAAATGGACTAGATGAGGGTCTTCATTGTAATTTTGTTTGGTGTGCTGGTTTTGTGTTAGTTGGCCTCCAACCAGGATGTGGTACTTTCAAGAGTGCATCAGCTGTGGTACCATAGGGAGGTTGCAAATTTGTCCTAGGGTCACTGATTAAGTATTCATGTTTCTCAGACAGTGGACAGGGCCATAGAGCTTCCAAGAGATATGTCCTTGATTTTTGGTAACCAGGGCTGGTAGAGAAAGACCACAAGATGGGGGCAAGGATAGACCTGTCTGAGCTCAGACTCTCCTTGGGCAGTGCTTGCTATGGCAGCTATGGGGGATGGGAGTGTGGTTCCCAGGCCAAGGGAGTTGTGTTTCCAGAGGGATTATGGCTGCCTCTGCTGAGTCATACAGATCACCAGGGAAGTGGGGGAAAGCTGGCAGTCACAGCCTCACTCCAGTCCCACACAGCCCACAGTCCTAAAAGCTGTCCTCACTCCCATCATGTCCTCCAAACAGCGCTGACTTTATTTTCAGGTTGCCAGTGATCAGGGCTGAACCCCAGACCACCAGCCTGCCCACTGAGAAAGGAGGTAGAGTCACAGTTTTTCAGCATCTCAGGGAGCCTGCAGTGGCAATCTAGTTTCTTCAAATGGTCTGTGGATTATCTCAGCTTTCCTGGTATTTTCCTGTGGAAGTTCTTGGAACAAAAGTTCATGATGTGACTCTCCATACATTGCTTTGTCTGTCCAAGCCAGAGCTGGAAGCTAGTCCTGCCTCCTACCTACCACTAGAAATGTTGTTAAGGGAAAAATCTGAAGAATTATAAAATAAGAAGTCCATTTAGGAAAATTTGGGAATACTTTCCAGGCTGAGAAATAGTCTCAGATTTCAGACCTCAGCCTGTATATGGATCAGTCATTTCACAGGTAACCAAGTCACCCTTTTCTGAGTTACTAGTGTCAAATAAGTAATACTGAACATTAAAGTATTTTTTTAACTATATATAACTGGCCCTAATGAGTCTTAAGGCTTCTTTGGACATTTGAGAGCGGCTCTACTGTTACTCCAATAAAATTGCATAGTGAGTTGGCACTTGGAATCATTGGATTTAGGTTGTTGCTACAGTCCTACAAACCCTAGACTTCTCAAACTAAAACATGTCAAATTATGAAACTGTAGTCACTTAAGAACCTCAATGGGAATTGTATGCTTTGACAAGTTCATCATGAGAATTTTCAGATTTACAGTTTGTAGACTTAATCACTGTAAATGTCTATGCATTCAATAGCTCACCTCTGATGGATGCAGGCACCCTTAACTGAGCCAAAGGGACATTTTTTTCCCCTGTGATAGATGGCTCTACTGTTGTGGGTAAGAAACATGTACAATAAATTATTTCTGCTAAAGAAAGGGTGTTGAAATCTAATGTCCAATTTGATCTCTTGATGCCTTCTATATTTTGCAAGGCCATAGTCAACTGTCACTGCAGTTGTTATTACCTTAGTACACAATATAAGTGATGACATCTAATGCTTTATGAATTAATAGTGTATCCAAATACTAGGAGTTTCAATTTCTTTTCTCATGAGTATTTGTTATTCAAATAAAATAATCTTAAGGGCTTATTGGTATAAGTAGGTATAGAAATATCTATTTTTAACTATTTTTAATTATTTTACATATAAGTAAAGTGAGGCCTGAGGTTAAAAAGCAAATGAATAATAAAGTCAGAACTTACACTCTTGTTCTTGAACTTTTACTAATGGCCTTTCTACTATTATACACTGATTCCCTTTTTGTAAATAAAAGTGTCTTTTAGCCTCAAGTTTTTCCAATATGATTAACTTAGGAATAAAAGGCTTTATTTAATAACCAAAGTCTATGGCATTTTAGCAAAATATCCTAACAACATTTCAGCTAGACTCCTTGAAAATATAATTCATTATTTTGAAGATGGTAAAGCACAGGTACTATAAATGATACCTCATGAATATTTGTGACTTCGACAGCAATTTCTTATATATATATATACATACACACACAACCTACAAACACACACACACACACACACACACACACACACCTACAAACACATCTTTCAGGAATGCCATTCCTCACATAAAGATGCATATAAATGTGGGTGTGTATATACCCACACACATATATCTACACACAGAGATACACATTTTTCAGGATTACCATGACTTACATGAAGACGGAGTCCTAACTTTTAGTTTATTTTTAAACTATTAGGAATTGTGCTCATTGAGAGAAATCCTATACTCACAGTGCTAAATATTCAAGCTATTGAGGAAATATCTGGAAAAACTGGAAGGGAGATTTGTTTCTTTCTGTTCCCTTTCAAGGGCAGAATGGAAACTGAGGTGTGAAGTTTACAGCTATGTTTCTTGGTTCCATATTGAAAGATCTTGGAATCACAAGTTGATGTAATTTTAATAGTGTATATCATTCCCATCACTTTCAGTACTTTGGGAGGTGTTTCCTCCTGGCTGAGTCTGTTAACATGTTCACGCAGCCTGCCATCTGAGAAGGAATTTTCCCTGGCGGCCATGACCTAATTTCAAGGTTCTGGCAGCAGAATGCAGGCAACTGACAGCCCAGCTTTTCCTACTTAGCATATTAATCGCCTACATTTTTAGCATGCAGCCATGATAAGAGGAAGCCGGTGATGGATTCGCCAGCTTTCTGAAAATCAGGCTGATAGAACACCTCTGCACCTCTGTAGACCTTGGATTTTCCAGGCATAATTTTTTTGTGGGTATTTCTGAATTTCCAGTTTCTGGCTCTTGTTCAGACTTGAACATATGCTATATATAGTGGAAAGCAGTTGGATTCTAGAAGGTGCAGAAGTTTACTAGCTCAGATAAAGATTGGCCTGTTGCTTTTTTGTTGATTACCTTTTCTTCCCCTTTAATTTCCTTTTATATTTGTTCCTTTAATCTAGGGAAGAACATTTCATTTTTCTCTAGAAGGAGACACTTATGCAGAGCCAAATGAACTACTATGCTGTTCTATTTTCTGATGATATGCATTTCTAGTGACATAGGAAGAGAAAATCTTATTGATTTAGCATTTGATAAGAATAAAATATTCAAATAAATATTTTAGTATTTTAAAATGTTATAGAATCTATCTTTTGAGAAAATCTCTAGGCTTACCTGAAAAAACTTTCTATTTTATTACTTTATAAACTTGATGAATTTTTACATGTTTTTGCATTTACAGTTCATAGGAAATAAAACAGACTGCTGTTTTCATGAGGTAATATTGTTCCTCAGCTCATTCTGTTTACTTTTAATTAGGTTTCTTTGTTTGGATGGCATGAATTTTAGCCAAAACACTTTTTTTCCTCAAGTAGTCATAGGCTGTTAACACTATCAAAAAGAAAATTTAATAATAAATATGTTGATGTTTTTAATTATCAAATCAAAGTTTTCATTTTTCTTTGAGATTTTTGCTAAAGGGCAGTGATAAATATGATGAAAAAACAAAAGACAGTTCTGAGAAACCATGCCATTTTATTTTCCGGTATATGTCTTGGGTTCTGTTTTGGCTGTGTATTTGTTTTTCTTAGAGGCATTTACAGAGGGAAATAAGGACACTCACCAAATTGGGCTAATTTGAACGACGCAGCTGACTTAGAAGAAGGCAGAAGAATTGTCTGCTGGTAGTCAAGACTGAAATAAGACTTAAGACAGAAGATTGGATACATGCAAAAATAGACTTCTTAAAGATCACCAGCTGAAGTTTGTGATTTTTCATTCTTCTATGCTCTAAGACAGCCATATTTTACCATGTGAAACATAAATAAAAATGACTTCCAGGCTTATTTGATTACAGACTGAATTACTCTATCATAGAATGACGAGCAATGACAGATAGGTTCCTCATAGTGAAACGTCTGGGAGACTCCATATTTCCTGTAAAAGATGATATGAGGAAACCAGGCAGATTTTTCTTTCATTCATCCTCTTTTATATGTGGGCAATAGTACCGTCAATCTCTATTATATCACTAGGTCACCCGGAAGGTCTTACGTTTGGCAGAGCAATGTAAGTTTTAGGCTAATTTTTCTGACTAGCAACCCAAGGCCAAAGTAGTAAATTTTGAAAGATCAACTAAATTACAGAAAAGGATTGCATAACATAAATGTGTTCTGCCCACTTGTCAACATGGGTAAAGATATTAATATTGTAATAAGTGCAATGACAGAATTCCATTTTCAGACTCTGGACTTCTTAATAGTAGTAGTGGCAAGGCATCAAACCTGTGAATTTTGCTTCTTTAATAGTTTCTGTAAAACGACAGCCTTTCTGTACATTGCAGATACTCTAAAATCACACTGACTTTATACATTATCTAAATTGCCTGGGAAATTTTTCTACATACAATTAATTCCTGACGGTAGAGAAGACAGTATGAGGATCACAAGACCATGGGTGCAGTTCTTTGAGGTAAAAGGCTGTTTTACTCACATTTGTGATGCCATTTGTCACATAGAAGGAAGTCAATAGATGCTTTACTGAAGGAATATATAAAACTGTGAGCTAAGAAATTTCTCTAGAGAAAAAGATGAAAAGTCTGAATTCTTCTTGTGCACCCGAAGTCATAGTGATTGTTAAGTAAACCTTACTGGCATAAAAGTGTAGGGTCAAAGATGATAAGAGGGACATTTTAAAATTATATTTAAATAAGAGGTGCCATTGCATAATATTTTCAGTTTAGAATCAAAAAAGAAAATGACTTTTTCTGCCAAAGACAAGAGTGTAAATCTGTTTCCTTCTCCACCATATGCCACAAATAAATAAAAAAAAAAATCACAGATGTCAAAGAGAACACATGCTGGAGGAAGTCAGCCAGCTACATGGACCAGTAAATAGTCAAAACCCATTCCTAGATCAACAATAAAGCAAAATCCTATATTTAATAAGCACATCACGGAGGAGCCTTGTAAGATATGTATTTAAACTTTACCTGCATGCAAATATGCCTTCAGACCTTCATATTTGCTCTCATTCCTGGATCCAAAGTTCTGTTCTCTGCACACTTTTTATATTCTAATTTTTCCTTTAGAACTACGTCAAGCATCATGCATTCTTCCCTGATTTT
>PVKP010036660.1:0-22281 GCA_004027715.1 Plecturocebus donacophilus | reverse complement strand
ATGGGGAGAAATGCCAGATATAGGTGAAGGGGAAGAAGGCAACAAATTACACTGCCACGTGTGTACCTATGCAACAATATTGTATGTTCTTCACATGTACCCCAAAACCTAAAATGCAATAAAAAAAAAACTGATTAATGTAATCAATGACATTGACAGGCTAAAGAAAAAAATTACACGATCATACAAATAGATGGAGAAAAAAACACTTGAAAAAAATCCAACACCCATTTATGATAAAATATCTCAGTAAAATAGAAATAGAGACAAACTTCTTCAATTTAATAAAGAATATTTCTTCATACTTATGAGACACTAGAAGCTTTCCCACTAAGATCAAGAGCAAAGCAAAGATGTCCTCTCTCACCACTCCTTTTTGACATCATATTGAAAGTCCTAGGTAATACAATAAAACAAGAAAAGGAAATAAAAGATATACTAATTGCAAAGGAAGAAATAATATTGTCTTTGTTCACAGATGACATGAATGCTGTGTAGATTTCTTTAAAAAGAACTCCTGAAACTAACAAACAATTATAGCAAGAGATTGTATCTAGCCTTGCAGGACACAAGGTTAATAAAGTGAATTGTTTTCCTGTATACCAGTAATAAATAAGAAGTATTTAAAGTTAAATATTTAGGATTATATCTAACAAAATATGTACAAGATCTGTATGAGAAAAAATACAAAATTCTGATAAAATAAAAGAATAAATAAATAAATGAACAGATATTCCATGTTCATGGATAGGAAGACTTGATATTATCAAAATGTTAGTTCTTTCCAACTTAATATATAGACTCAATGCAATTCCAACCAAAATCCTAGTGATTTTCTTTACGGATACCTACAAAATGATTCTAAAATTTATATGGAGAGGCAAAACACACAGAATAACCAATACAATATGGAAAGAGAAGAGGAGAACTGACACTATCCAACTTCAAGTTTAACATTAAAGGTATAATAATCAAGACCAAATGCTATTAATGAAAGAAGAGAAAAATAGATAATGAAACAGAATAGTGAGACCATAAATAGACCAACATAAATATAATCAACTTATCTTTGACAAAGGAGCAAAGGCAATGTAGTAAAAGACAGACTTTTCAACAAATGGTGCTGAACAAACAAACATTCACTGAATGCAAAAATAATCTAGACACTCTTTGGGAAAACTAAGTAAATCTTACATTTTTCAAGAAAATTAACTCAAAATGGATGATAGCTTAAGTGCAGAACATAAAACTATAAAATTTTAGAGATAATATAGGAGAAAAATCTAGATAACCTTGCTTTTGTCAATGATTCTTCAGATATAACATCAAAGGCACTACCCATAAAAGAAATAATTGATAAGCTGGACTTTATTAAACTTAACAATGTCTGCTCTGTGAAAGACACTATCTAGAGAATGAAAAGACAAGTCATATACTGGGAGAAAATATTTACAAAAGACATCCAATAAATCAACTGCTCTCAAAATATACAAAGAACTCTTAATATTCAACAATAAGAAAATTAACAACCTGATTAAAAAATGGAACAAAGACCATGACAAGAACCTCACTAAAGAAGATATGCAGATGACAAGCATATCATGATGCTCCACATCATATGCGTTTCCATGGTGAAGAAAATACAAATTAAAACTAAAAGCAATACTACCACATATGTATTAGAATGGTCAAAATCCAGAACACTGACAATATCAAATTCTGATAAAGATATGGAGCAATAGGAACTATCCTTCATTGCTGGTGAGAATGCAAAATAGTGCAGCCACTTTGGAAGACAATTTGGCTGCTTCTTACAACACTAAACATACTCTTACACTATAATTCAGCAGTAACACATTTTGGTATTTACCTAAATGAGTTGAAAACTCTTGTCCACACAGAAACCTGCACAAGGACAGCAGTTTTATCATAACTGCCAAAACTTAAAAGCAACAAAAATGTCTTTCAGTAGGTGAATGGATAATAAACTGTAAATCCAGATAATAAAATATTATTCAGCACTAAAAAGAAATATTTATCAAGCCATAAAAAAGAGGGGTCCAGGTATGGTGGCTCATGCCTGTAATTCCAACACTTTTGGAGGCTGAGGCGGGCAGATCACAAGGTCAGGAGATCTAGACCTCACTGGCCTACATAGTGAAATCCCGTCTCTACTAAAAATGCAAAAACTAGCTGGGTGCTGTGGTGTGCGCCTGTAATCCCAGCTACTCAGGAGGCTGAAGCAGGTGAATCGCTCGAACCAGGGATTGACAGTTGCAGTGAGTCGAGGTCGTGTCGCTGCACTCCAGCCTGGCAACAGAGCAAGACTCCGTCTCAAAAACAAAAACAAAAACGAGGGAAACTTAAATGCATATTACTAAGTGAAAAAGGCCAATCTGAAAAGGCTACATATTGTATGCTTACAACTATATGACATTCTAGAAAACACAAAACTAAAAAGATCAGTGGTTTCCAGAAGTAGGAGAGTGGATAAATGAATAATGTGGAGCACAGAAAATTTTCAGGGCAATGAAAATACTGTATATAAGAATATAATGGTGGATATATGTTGTTATAAATTGGTCCAAACTTATACAATGTACAACGCCAAGAGGGAACTCTAATGTAAACAATAAACTTTAGGTGATAATGATGTGTCAACATATGATCATAAATTGTAACCAATGTACTACTCTGGTGAGGGATGTTGATAATGGGAGAAGCTATGTATATGTGGGGGCAGGGAGATTTATGAGATATCTCCTTTACCTTCTTCTCAATTTTGATATAAATCTAAATCTAATACTGCTTAGATAGATAGATAGATAGATAGATAGATAATACTTTCTGGGGTACATGTGCAGATCTTGCAGAATTGTTACATAGGTATACACATGCCATGGTGGTTTGCTGCCTCCATCCCCCCGTCACCTACATTAGGTATTTCTCCCAATGTTATCCCTCCCCAGTCACCCCACCCCATGCTATTCCTCCCCTAGCCACCAACCCCCCAACAGACCCCAGAGTGTGATGGTCCCCTCCCTTAGTCCCTGTGTTCTCATTGTTCAACACCTATCTATGAGTAAGAACATGCGGTGTTTGGTTTTCTGCTCTTGTGTCAGTTTGCTGAGAATGATGGTTTCCAGATTCATCCACGTCCCTGAAAAGGACATGAACTCATCTTTTTTATGGCTGCATAGTATTCCATGGTGTATATGTGTCACATTTTCTTTACCCAGTCTATCAATGATGGGCATTTGGGTTGTTCCAGGTCTTTGCTATTGCAAACAGTGTCACAATGAACATACATGTGCATGTGTCTGTATAATAGAATGATTTATAATCCTTTGGGTATATACCCCGTAATGGAATTGCTGGATTAAATGTTATTTCTGGTTCTAGATGCTTGAGGAATCACCACACTGTCTTCCACAATGGTTGAACTAGTTAATACTCCCACCAACAGTGTAAAAGCATTCCTATTTCTAATACTGCTCTTAAAAAATAAAGACTTAAAAAAATAAATCAATGTAGTCCATCATAGTAATAGGCTAAAGAAGAAAAGCACATGATCATATCAATAGATGCAGAAAAAGCATTTGACAAAATTAAATACACACACATTAAAGAAAAAAAAAAAGCTCTCATAAAACTTCCTTGACTTGATAGAAATCATCTATAAAAACAAAACAAAGCGCTTTCCCAGGCAGCTTCCAAAGATGGCGGAGGTGCACGTCCCGGTGCTCGATGGTCGAGGCCATCTCCTGGGCTGCCTGGCAGCCATCATGGCTAAGCAGGTACTGCTGGGCCGGAAGGTGGTGGTCATTTGCTGCCAGGGCATCAACATTTCTGGCAATTTCTACAAAAACAAGTTGAAGTACCTGGCTTTCCTCTGCAAGCGGATGAACATCAACCCTTCCCAAGGCCCCTACCACTTCCAGGCCCCCAGCTACATCTTCTGGTGGACCATGCGAAGCATGCTGCCCCACAAGACCAAGCGAGGCCAGGCCGCCTTGGACCGCCTCAAGGTGTCTGACAGCATCCCATCACCCTACGACAAGAAAAAGCGGACAGTGGTTCCTGTGGCCCTCAAGGTTGTGCATCTGAAGCCTACAAGGAAGTTTGCCTATCTGGGATGCCTGTCTCACGAGGTTGGCTGGAAGTACCAGGCAGTGACAGCCACCCTGGAGGAGAAGACGAAGGAGAAAGCCAAGATCCACTACCAGAAAAAGAAACAGCTCATGAGGCTATGGAAACAAGCCGAGAAGAACGTGGAGAAGAAAATTGACAAATACACAGAGGTCCTCAAGACCCATGGACTCCTGGTCTGAGCCCAATAAAGACTGTTAATTCCTCAAAAAAAAAAAAAAAAAAAAAAAAAAAAAAAAAAAAAAAAAAAAAAAAAAAAAAAAAAAAAAAAAAAAAAAAAAAAAAAAAAAAAAAAAAAAAAAAAAAAAAAAAAAAAAAAAGCAAAACAGACAGTTAATATTATACCCAATGATAAAAGTCCGAATGCCTTCTCCCTAAGATTCGGAACAAAGCAAGAGATGTTGCTCTCCCCATTCTTATTCAATATACTGCCCAAAATTCTAGCCAATGCAATAAAGCAAAAAAAGAAAATTAAAATGCATATGATGAAAAAAAAAGAAATAAAACTGCCCCACTGCAAATGACATTATTGTATACATAAAAAATCCCAAGGAATCCTCTAATAAAACCATCTTAGAGCTAATAAGAGAGTTTAGGAAATTCACAGGATACAGAGTAAACATACGAAAATTAATTATATATTTATATACTGGCAATAAGCATATGAATACTAAAATTAAAATTATAAGGACTTAGAAAATGAGATATTTAGGTATAAATCTAACAAAACACATATAGAGCTAGGATTTTGAAAACTACACAACACTGATGAGGGAAAAAATCAAAGAAGATCTAAATAAATCATGATATATACCATGTTCATGGATTACAAGACTTGACATAGAAAAGACATCAATTCCTCCCAAACTAATGTATAGATTGTAAGGCCGGTTGCCTTGCTGGGAGCTCGGATGCACCCCCTCCCCCTTTTTTCCTTTTACAAGCCCCGAGCAAGCTCAGACATACTCGGGCATGTTCCCTTCTCCCATGCTCGCACAGCCTGGTTTTCTCTTAAAGAGCCCAGTATGCAAACAAGGTGCTGCAACCATAGCTTCCTAACAACCAATAGCAGCTAAGCTTTAACAACCAATAGCAGCTAAGCCTTAACAACCAATAGCAGCCGAGTTTTAACAACCAATAGCAGTCAAGCTTTAACAACCAATAGCAGGCAAGTAATTCCAGCCAACAACAGGCCAAGTCCTAGGTCAAGGCTTGTAACTTACCCAATAGCAGTCTTGCTCTCCCACAACCAATTGAGCTGTTTCACTCCCTATTAAAAACCCCCTGCCTAAAAATAGACTTTCTAAAAATAGCCCAAGTCACTCCCTATAAAACCCCCTGTCTGAGAGAAGTCAGTGCGACTTGTGCAGCCCGTCCTGTCCGGACCGCAGAACCTCACCCAGGAGCCTGAATAAATTCCCTTGCATTGGATTATTTTGGTGCTGGCCTCAGTTTCTTCATTTTATCCTCGGAAACAAACCTCACATAGATTTCATACAATTCCTATCAAAATCTCAGCAAGATTTTGTAGACAAGATTATTACAAAATTTATATGGAAGGACAGATAAACTAGAATTACTAGAACAATTTTGAAAAAGCAGACTAAAATGGAAGGAATCCAGCTACCTGATTTCAAGACTAATTATATAGCTACAGTTATGAAGACTGTGTGCTATTGATGAAATGGAACCTAAGACTCAAAAATGACTCACAACAACACATCCATCTAATTTTTTACAAAAAATGCCAAAGCAATTTAATGAAAGAAAAACAGCCTTTCAACAAATGATGCAAGAACAAACAGACATCCAAACAACAAAGCAAAAAGGAAGAAGGAGAGGAAAGGAAGGAGGAGGGAGGAAGGAGAGCCTCTAAGTCTCATACCTCATACAAAAATTAACTCAAAATGGATTATGGACTTAAATGCGAAATATAAATATGAAGTGATGGCAGCAAGAAAGAAATGGGTATAGCTATAAAAGGATACTATGAGGGATTCTTGTGATGAATATGGGTGTCATCTTGACCATATCAATGTTAAAATCCTGGCTGTGGTATTGTACAATAATTTTGTAAGATGTTGCCATCAGAGGAAACTGGGTAGAAGGTACATACTAAAACCTCTTTGAATTAGTTTTTACAATTTTATATGAATCTAAAACTATTTCAAAATAAAAAGTTTAACACAAAAATAACTAAGAAATGCCTCTCTTAAAAGTTTAATCCATATTGGGGTTTAAAACAAGAATGGAAATCTCAATTCACCCAAAGGGAAACTTAAGGCCAGAGAGTGGATGGAAGTTAAAGCTGGATGGCTCTTGAGAGATCCATGACCAGCTATTCAGATTAAGAATTAGAATTGAATTTCCAGCAGGGGCTACAATCAGGGCTAGAGTTTTTGACAGAGCCAAGAACTATATTCCCTTTACTAAAACCTGAGCTAAGAAATGCTATGAACAGGAATTAAATAATGTGTTGTAAACTGAAATTAGTATTACTTTAATGATGCAGGTACACAGTCCAGACGGTAAGTGCTTGACAGAAGTTGAATGCCCCATGAAAAATCAGAACCCCAATCCTATCTTACACATGAGGGTAGAGTCTCACATTGTGCACTGTCCTTCCAGTGCAAAAATCTAAACTGAAATACTAAAAACAAATTCACTTGGAACCAATCCTATAGTGCTCCTGGCAACAGCAAAACCAAAACCACCCCCACTGAGATTCTCACTCCTGAGGATAAATTCAGCCTAACTGATTAAAGAACAGTTCCTCCATCGAAAAGCTGAGAATGGAGCAAATCAACTAAACTGTTAAACAAATTCAAACCACAGACAACTCTAAGACAACACAGCCTCCAACATCTCATTCAAATGACCACATCCAAAACAAAGAAAGCCAGGCTTGCACCCCAGGAATAACAGGCAGATGTCCTGGTCCACATGAAAGTGTTTCCTTCCTAAGAAAGACTTCCCAAGTGCTACTTCTGCCCCTACAAGTGGAGAAGTGATTAGAGCCAGACGATCCTAGGCCTGCCATCCTGTGAATTTGAATGTAGGGTCAGCTCTGGGTGAAAGAGAGAACGAATACACTAGATGTCAGACCCTAGACACGTGGTCAGAAGTCAGACACAAGTCCAACCACTATCCTTTTGACTAGGACCACTCTCGGTCGACACTAGCAAATTTTGGCACACAAGCAAATGAACTTGAATCTAGTCAAGTAGTGCAAACACAGAAAGGAAAGAAATTCATTTGGCTTTGGGTGACTTTTTTTATAACCATCCATTAAACATCCAATTATATGTAAAAATTTCCAAGGTAATCCTCCCAGTACGTGGAGGATTGTTTCTTCTAGCAAAATCATTCACTGATTTGGATGTGAAAATTTTCCATCATCTTAACTACCACTTTGTGCTCCTGAACTGTGTATGAACCTGATATCTGAATCTGAAAATGCATACATGACAGTACTCTTGTTCCTTGGGGCCATTTGAAATTGAAAGGGTCCTAGTATTCTTCCCAAGCCTGGGATAATGCTAAACAATATGCAGTTTTTCTTAGAAAGCACAAGATGAAAGTAGGGAGCAATTTAGAGCAGTGGTTGCACCCCTGGTTGCTCATTAGAATCACCTGGGGAGATCTGCTACTTTAGAGTAATATTGACCAAATACCACCTGTTAACACCCACTTATGCTAAGGCAGTGGTTGGCAACACTGACTACACTTTATAATCTCCTGGGGAACTTTACAAAATGCTGATGTCTGGACTCTACTCTCAGACCAATTAAATCAGAACATCTAGGCTGTGGGGTTGGGACGTGGGTCCATTTTTAAAGCCAGCCAGCTAATCTTAATGTTGAGCAAGGGTTAAGAATGACTACTCTAGTCCAGGGCTTCTCAAACTTCAGTGGGCATCACAATCTCCTGGAGAGTTTATTAAAACAAAGGTTTCAGACAGGTAAATCTATAGAGACTGAATGTGGATTAATGGTTCCCTAGGACTGGAGGGATGGGAAAATGGGTACGTAACTGCTAAGGGATATAGGTTTACTTTATGGGCTAATGAAAATATTCTAAAATTTATGATGACGGTTGCACAAATTCTGACTATATTTAAAGCCATTCAGCTGTAAACTTTAAGTTGTTAACTGTATATATGTGAATTATATCTCAACAAAGCAGCTAAACACACACAGAGAGAGATTTTTGCCCAATCCCAGAGATTCTAATGCACTAGTCTGAAGTGGAGCCCATGGGTTTGTCTTTGTTATGAACTCCGATTAAACATGATATTGATTCTGCAAGTTCACAGACCATACTGCTCCATCCCACAGAAAGATGCTCATGTTTAATGAGCATGATAATATTTCATCATCAAGGGCTCTTTCTTCAGTTCTGGCCATAGAGGATCAGGTGCCATGATGCTTCCAAAGTTGTCTCACAGAAATGAAAGCCGAGATTGCAAAGTGGGGATGTGATGTGAGTCCACAGCAAGCCTAGAGTTTGACAGCTGGGAAATGTTCTGCAGCTCAACGATGCCCCTTGCAAAGCCCGGAGATAAGAGGAAAAGGAAAACAGAAAACCATTCACCATTCTTGATTTTAGCTATGATCTAATTATGAGGAAATGATAAATACCTAATATGAAAATCCAAATGTACAGAAAGAGGCAAAGCAAGACTTTCCATTTATTGTACAATGCAATTCATTCCCAGAGGTTCTTTGGAAAACTTAAACTGCTATATAATGTTTTATATGAATTTTCTCACAGTATTCCAGCAAAGCCAAACTCAGATACAAGATAAACAGAGCCTTAAATACAAAGTATAGAAATTCTTAGCAAAATGGCAGTAACAATGGGAAAATTTGGTACAAGTGCCTTTTGTAGGAATGTCAATGCCGCTAGAAGGTTTGCTTAACAAACCAGCCCTGGCACAGGTGCCAAGGTCGAAAATGTGAACTCCTCCATAATCACCTTCAGGACTCTGTGATTCCCTTCCCCTGCAGTCACTCGCTCCCTAAACACACACCTCAAAAAATCTCAGCAGAATTCCTGAGCACTGTTTGCCCTGCAGTTGTTGGTGGGGCTGTCACTGTTTCTGCAATTTAAGGTATAGCGTATAATAGTAGAAAGACTTGAACCCAAGGTAACCTGCACAGTGAATTTATTCAACGTCTCCAAGCTGCCTCATCTGCTAAAACAAGGCAAAGAGGACAATGTACATGAACCACACAGTAAACCACATATTCCAGTGTTGGGCATATTTGAATAATAAAATAGAGTAACAGCAGCCAACATTCATTATTTACTATTTATTAAACACTCCTCACAATACCCTATTTAAAGTGTCAGCAAACTTTCTCTGAAAGACCAGATGGCAAATATTGTGCAGTTCCTTGACCATACAGTACCTACCCCGACTACTCAACTCTGTTGTTCAGGTCAAAAACAGCCATAGACAATCTGTAAACACATAGTATATCTGCCTTTCAATAAAACTTTATTTATAAAAACAAGAGGCAAGCCAGATTTGGCCTATGGTTCATAGTTTGCCAAACCTTGCTCCATAAGGCAGGCACTATTATTATCTCCATTTTACAGATGAGAAAACAGAGGCACAAAGGGATCAACTGACTGCCCAAGGTTTCCTCAGGTAGTCTGATTCTGAAGCACACAGAGTCAACTATTCCATCACAGCAGCGGCTATCACCATCATTATTCATAAGATTCTCACTCAGTCCAAATCTAAGTTCTGCTCATTCAAAATATGGTGCCCAGCCAGTCAATCAACAACACCCTCAGGGCTGCCTCAGAGGCTGAAGATCAAACTCAAATCTTCCCTTTTCTTCCCCCTCCAACCCTGTCCTGATGTTCCTGGCTGGAGTTCTGTCTGCCTCCTCTGAACTCCCCTTACTCTTTGTACCTCTCAAGTTGATCTCTTTTATTTATTAAACACTTTCTCACCGACCCTCTGGAGGCCAGGGTCATCACATCACAGAGGCTTAACTCTCATATGTCAGTGCATCTGTGAATCTGTTGGTAGTAGGTCTACCGGCTGAGGTTCTAGGGGCCAGGACAAAGGAAGGAAAGGCCAGTGCCCATACTCACCAGTCCATGGCAGGCACTGAGAGCTGCCGTCCCAACTCTGGTGCCCTGCTGCAGAACCGTGCCACTGAGATGGCAGAGGGGGGCGGAGGAAGCCATCATCTTAACATTGGAGAGGTTCCCATATCTCTTCTCCATGATGTAGTTATTGGAAAGAAATATTTGATTGACTGTCAAGTTAAAAAATAGGTCCTTCTCCTCATGAGAAATTTTGTAGTACACCCAGTCCTCTGAGCCATCCAAATCTCTCTTCCTCCTGCTGCTCGTGATGAGATGGTGCAAGCCATAGGACAGAAAATGCCCACTGGCGTCTACTCGAATTGGGCCCACCACGTGGTATTCTGGCAGGCTCTTGATAAAATGCTCTGAAAAGAAAAGGAGAAATGGAAGAACAGTGAGAGAGATCAGTAGTAAGGCAAACTCACTTTCGTTTGGAACTTAGATGCTAGCTTTTTAATTACAAAATCCCACTGTTGACTTGAAGTTTAGCGATCTCTTTCACCATACAAATAATGTTGACATTAAATTCCCAGAACCACTCAGATTTACCTAGTGCCCGTCCTCAGTGACATATCGGGTATTTGACAGAGACAAATTAAGATGGGAATTAATCTGTGAGGGGTACTGTTAGAATAGGAGCAACCTCTGAATGAGGAACAAGAATCTTTCAAGTCTAGAGTTCAGGAAGACAAATCACAGAGCTTCACTGTGGATTACAAGGCGCTTCAACACATCAGGAGCTTCCTGTTAGGTCAGATTAGAGGGAAAACAACAGAAAAACATGGCGAACTCATCATATACATGCTCACACCAATTAGGGCATAAGAGTGTTCCATAATGTAACAAAGAGTGTATAAAAGAAATGGGCTTAAAAAAAATGTTTACAAAATGCATATGATAAGGGGATATATCAGGATCTGAGGCATTGGCTCAAAATATAAAAACTGCCACCTTAAAAATGCAAGACAGGAATGCTTGATCCAACACAAGAACACATACACATTTGGACCTACTCAAATTTGTCTCTCTACTACTACCTCCTTATTTTGTTCTTTGAGAATAACAAAGAATCTACCTAGTAGGGAATTTATCATCACTCTGGATTACAGACTTCCTAAAGAAAACCATTAACCATTTAGTAAGATAAACTAATCTTTTGCTAAAATAAAAAAAAAAAACCTTCTACTTGTCACCTCTCAGTTGTAATTCTGCACTTTGTAACTTGCTTTACTTTGCTCATGTAGCTTCCCCAACTAGAATGTCTTTTGCATTTTATCAAAATCCTGTTTAAGCATTCAGGTCTCCACTCAAATCCTCCCTCTTCATTCTCCTAGTGCCCCTGGCTAAACTTCTCTCTCCTTTCCCTGAACGCTCATGCCCTTACTTTCTGTACCTCCCAGAATGGCTTCATTTTATATTGTTTTTTATTATTTATCCCCAAATCCTCTGAAGGTCAGAATCTTGTACATCACAGGTGCTCAGTTCTTTTATGTTGATGTATCAGTAAACACTATTGTAACTGGTTAATTAAAATAACTGGACTTAATGGAATACAATTATAAAAGAGCTTTTTTTTTTTTTTTTTCCAGACAACTACCTCCAAAATGATTCCAAAGTGGAATCATTCTTCTTTGCCTTGGATGAAATATGGGGCAGAACACAGAGTTTCCACTCTCAGGTACTAACAAATGGTCTCCATTTTTAGGTGTAAAAAGTCCGGACGCATCACTTCCAAGTGCAGCACCTAGGCACAACAGACCACACGGCAACATGGGCAAATCTTAACTGCAATGCTCCATGAAAAGCAATAAATAAAACAAGCTAATGCAGAGCTATTTACATTCATGGAGAATGCACACACACTGAAACAATAATACCAAGTTTTCCAGAACACACAAGAACAAGAAATACATATGGAACCCATTAAAATGGTTTCCCATGGGGAAGAACGGGAGTAGGGAGTGGGAACAAAAATACATACATATATATAATTTAAAAAAAGCTTTTTCACAAATTCATGATATTAGTGTGCCATAACTGAGGTGTATAACTGACTCAGTCCTCTCTCCTGCCCACTTACTCCCTAAGAAATGTCTGCACCAATTTAGTACTGGAGGACCTTCCAAGTCTAGACCTACCAAAGAGAAACTGAGGGTGGGGAGGCAGATGCAGTCAGTTCCTGTAGTATTTCTCTTTGCCTGCTCTTCTCCTCTGTTACTCACAGTGGTGCCTCTGGCTCTTCCAGGGCTCCAACAGGGAAGGGAGTTAGCGGCAGAAAATATCTTATTCAGCTGGGTCTAGCAATGGTGTCATCTAGCAGTGGTGCCCTGTATGTAGCCAGTGTCCACATGCTGACTGACCCCTTCTATTAAGAGATGCTCCATGGGCATTGGGAGACCGCTGCCCCCTTCAGGTTCCTCAGTGTGAGCAATTCCTCCTCCAACTGGCCGCCCACTGCTTTCCCATCTTCTACTGAAATCATGTTACCCCTTCTGGGCATCTTCCTTCGCATCTTTTCAAGATGATCCACATCTGATTGCCTTCCATGAGGTCTAAATCTGGCTCACAAAAGGAACCCCGTCCCTGATCTTCCCTTCACGCCCACCCCATGTCATGAAAATCAGGCCACTCCTGGCCAGGCTCTTGGTCAGTCTTGTCACCAAATGTCATTCCAGCCAGTCTTTTGACTATCAGTATTTTAAGGCTAAAATATTAGGGGCCATGCTCCCCAAGCCCACACCAAGCTTTCTGAGACCTCTAACCATCCCTTCACTTGTAGAGTTGGGGCACAGTAGGGGGAATGAATGCCCTGGCACTCTCATTTCTCCTGAAGAAATTCTGTCTCTGAAATCTCTCCACAGACTTTTAAGACTCTCCTCTCGAGCATACTAGGAGAGTGAAGGAATTAGAATCACATCATCACCCTGCACATGCCACACACATGGTCTGAAATTTCTCTTTAAATATGTGTGAAAAATTATTATTCTTTTTTTTCTCAGACTTAAGGTCTTGGCAGAAACTGAGACAAAGAAAGAGTCCCATTTAATACCCTGCTACACATGCAAGTCTCTGCATCTTCACCAAAACAGAAAAATAAGCATCTTTTCTAGCAGATTATTTTTTCAAAAAGCCAGATTGACTGATGTAAGGGGAGCACAAATGAAAAGCGACCACATTTTAAAAAATGAGTTCTGAATAAATTATTACACTCTTCCAAGTCAAATGAGCATATAACCTATTGAACAATTCTGAAAAGAGTTGAAAATATCGTATTTATTATACCCAGAAAACTACTATAATAAAATTTAGATTGTCATGAAACAAACTAACAAGTATGGTTCTCAATCTTACATTATTACAAAATCACTCTGAATTTTTATGTAAGTTGATATATCAAAATAATTGTGGCAATTTTGCAGAAGTATGATCTCTTCTATAATTGCAACTGTGAGATATATTAATATATACACATATGAACAAAGCCTTTGAAATAATGAGTAAGAGTGAAAATGTTTATGATGATGAGATTTGGGGTGTGGTTTTTCCTTTTGAAGCTTGTAGCTCCTGTGTTGCTTTTCCCAATTAAAGACAAATAGGTGAGAAGGATTGAATGAGAGAGTGTTGTGCTGTCTTGTAAGAGAACTATATAAAATATCCAGTAGACAGGTAAGTAAGGCATGCCAGTGCCCCATGACACAAGGCAGTCTGACTCTGGTCGCTCCCAATGCCCTGCTGGCTGTGCCCATTACAGCTGGCTGCATCCTGAGGGAAGAATTCACCTTGGAAGAGGCATCCGTTGACGGAGACCACTGGACATAGGGAGGGGACAGCTAGAGTAGAGCTCAAGGTCTTCTCAGGCAATAGGAAAGCGAAATGAGTTTGGAGTGACAGATCCACAGGAGTGTTATCAGGAGGTAAGGGTGTGAGAAAAAGCAGACCAGGGTGGAAGCAGCTTTAAATGGCAGTCTAGATATTCTGCCATCCAGGCCATCCAGCAGATAGAAGCAATAATCCCAGATCTGAGTTAGAAAAACTGCAATGGGAAGAGTGCGGAGGAAGCAAATTTAATCGAGGAGTTATGTCAATGTATCCAGAAAATGTATTTTTTCATACACTTTCCAATTTAAAATATCCCTTATAGAAACCGCTTCTGAAGATACATCTCACAGATTTAAACATGATTCCTGAAAGTACAAAATGAAAGACTAAAGCTTGTCAAAGCCCTAGCATCTATTGCTCAAAAAATAAAAGAGCAAACAAATTTATAAATTTTGACCGAGTTGCTTTTGATCTAATGGATTTTTAAGAGAGCCAATCTAAGTTGGCTATAGAATAATATGATGATAATAATTATAGTGTTTCATGAGCACTTGTTATGACTCAGGTACCATAAGTCTTTCCTCATTCAATACTCACAATAGCCCTGTGACAGAGATTCAGTTGTCATCCCCATTTCATAGTTAAGGAAACTGAGTGTAGGAAGCCACTATGCCACATTATACAACACTCCTTGGATTGAAACGCTGTGCCTCCTATTTCAAAACCATGCTCTAACCACCACACTTGATTAGTAAATAAAGAAAAGCAAGTGTTCTTGGCAGAGAGCATAGCAGGGTTAGAGGTAATAACACTGCTCCTAGGGATGGTGATCTGACCAGACAAGAAGGGCTTCACCTCTTTACACCTCAATATGGTTAGCAATCAATGGACATAGTAATTGCCTCTTTTTCAGGCAAAGTAATGGGGAATCAGATTAGTTTTCCCTCCTAACCTGATTGCATAGGAGGCAGCTAAGCCATGGCAGCCCATAGGTGTGGATGGAAATTGTAAGTCACTTACAAACTGTGGTTTGTGTTGGTGACTCAAGGTCAGCTACCTCATCTATACAAAAGGCCTAATAATAATAACATCTACCTCCCTGATAGCCAAGTTTCTACCCTTAAAACCAACAGTGCTAGCATTTAGCTAATGAATGTTATTTGTCAAGTACAATTTTAAATCTATTAAATATATGAATGTATTGGAGCCTCATTCCCAGCCTAGGAGGTAGATGCTCTTTAATGGAACGCTTCACGGATTTGCATGTCATCTTTGAACAGGAGCCACGCTAATCTCTGTATCGCTCCGATGTTAGCATATGTGCTTCCAAAGCGAATATTAACTGTGTTTATTCTTTATATTTATTTCTATCTTAGAGAGAATTGAATGTCTAACACCCATTTCTAAAAAAAAAGTTATGAAATTCCTGTAATAGAGGTTTCTTTTCATAATTATCTTCCATGTAAGATAACTGTAACCTTGCAACACTATTTTTATTACAGAAATTTACACATGTTGAAAGGTTGTTGAAACATCATGAAGAACTGTGTTGGTCTCCTCAAAATTGTGAAGTATGCCACAGAAGGATGGATTTGCTCACCGACTCTATGATAACTAATCGGCTAACTATATAGCTTATTATAACAAAATATCAAATCTGTAGACTCTCCTCTTATATTAATAGCTGAAATCATTTCCTCCATGCAGAATTTCTTTTGGCAAATAGAACACATAAATAATTAAAACACTTATCTGAAAACACTGCAACATTCCCTCTGTTTCTTGCACAAGCCTGGAGTTCATCTCTAATATGGAATAAAGTGCCTGTCCTGTTGATTTCACAGAGATGTCAGGAAAAAAACAGGTCATGGAACAGACTGGCGCTTTGTAAACAGCATATGGGCAAACAAACCTAAGGGAATATGATTGGCTGTAGAAAAGAGGGAGTATGTTGTGTGCAAGCTTAGTATTTCCCATTGTTCTGATACTTGGTTGTGAACCAAGAAATCCTAAGTAAGTCACAACATATTCTTACATCGCAACTGAGCAATGTGGAAAGAATACTGGGCAGAATTAGTCAAATAGCCTGTTTCTATGTTTGTAGTCCCAGAAAGGACTGGATTTATCTCCATACTCCTTCCAATGACTAAAACCCTGACTTAGCCCAACTCTTAGAACCAGAAGGAACCTAAAAGGTTATTTAGTGTCTGAGTCTGTCTCCAACCGTGGAACCCTGTGCAATTCCCTTTATCCTCCTGGTGAAGGGGCATTTAGTAGGTGCTCAATCATATATGTTCACTAACTGATGCCCTAGACCTCCCATTCTTATCCATAAAAGTAAAAATGGTAGCCAGGCATGGTGGCTCATTCTTGTAATCCCAGCATTTTGGGAGGCTGAAGTGGGAGGATCACTCAAGGCCAGGAGTTCAAGATCAGTCTGGGCAACATAGCTAGACCTCATCTCTATAAAAAAAATAAATAAAATTTTTCAAAACTAAGAATGGATGAGATGATCTCTGAAATAATTTGCAAGTTTAAACGTTCAGTATTTGAGTGCATTCAAAAACGTTATCAAAGTGGACATGGAAGTCTAAGGAGACTGGTTATTTGTGAGGCTGTAGGTAGGTCATTTGGAAGGAAAACCCAGGCTATCCTAATCCCAAATAGCCTTAGAATTTCCTTCTCTACTAGTTTGCCCTCATCTATCCCTTCCTCCCTCTTTCCCACTCCCCTTAATTCTAAATGTAAGTCTGCTTAGAAATTTCTCCTTTGCACCAAACGTGAATTATTTGTAAATCCACTAGGGAATTGATTATGGTTGGTGAAATGCTTTTAAAAACTGAAATTACTGGCTTGGTGTGGTGGCTCACACCTGTAATCTCAACACTTTTGGAGACTGAGGCGGGCAGATCACCTGAGGTCAGGAGTTCGACACAGCCTGGCCAACATGGTGAAACCTCATCTCTACTAAAAATATAAAAATTAGCCAGGCATGGTGGCTCATCTCTGTAATCCCAGCTACTCGGAAGGCTGAGGCAGGAGAATCACTTGAACCCGAGAGGTAGAGGTTGCAGTGAGCCAAGATGAAGCCACTGCACTCTAGCCTGGGAGACAAAGAACAACTCCATCTCAAAAAAAACAAAAAACCAAAACCTGAAATTATTTTTAAACCTAAATAAATATATATCACAAATAAGCTTGGAGCATTTTATAGGTTATTTTCAGCATTGGATACTTTCAGCACATAGCTCTACATAGAGGTGACTAGGAAAAATAATCATATCTCACTTTCCAGAGAGCAAAAACCATGGCCCCGTGGTGTCTGCTTCACACCAAGCTGAATTCCCTTACAAAGAAGATGTGGAGCAAACAGAGCTGAAAACCAACCCAGGAGAATGTGTGTCTTTGAACCAAATCATCTCCCAATGCCCTGGGAAGTGCTTGCAGGCTTTGTTTGTGCTGCCCCAGAAGAGACTTTTCACAAAGGAACTGTTTTTCAAAGAACAACAAGCCCTGCTATTTTAAACTTGGGGGTGGGAGATTGTATCTGGACCGTTTACACAAGTGAGTGCTGGCTGACTGACATCTAACCCCAGTGCTTGCCGGCTCCAGCTTTCCAAGTAAAGCAGAGAAGGACTTGCTTCTGATACTTCTTTAGGCCACAGCAGATTAATTCTCTAGCAATGTTTGAATTTTACAACATGGGCAGAAAACCCTGCTTAGAAATCCTAAATAAGGATAGGCTGGTGATGTTTATCATTCAAGTGACCTTGGGAATTAGAGGGATGTCAGAAAGCCACGGAGGACAGTTCCGGAGACTTCAGCACAGTCAGCAAACACAGGACTGGGTGAATGCCAACCCAGTGCTCTGTGTGCATGTGCATGTGCGTGTGTGTGTGTGCATGTGTGCATGTGTGCGTGCATGTGTGTGTGTGTGTGTGTGTGTGCACATGTATCCCTATTATTGCTGTAGGACAGTGCTGCATGATTCTAAGAGTCAGGCTGCCTGGGCTCAAAACCCTGCTCCACATTAGCTGGCTTCATAAGCTCTTCCAGCAGCAGCTTCCTCATCTGTATAGCAGGGACAGCAACACTGGTACCTGCACCCTGGAAGGCTATTGTCAGTGGTCAGATGGGCTGACGCAGATTGCCATGCAGGCCATTGCTGCTGCTAGAGGTACAATGAACCCCTCACCAAACACGAAGGTGTCTCTGACTCTTCCAAGTCCAAGAAACTGCTGAGTGTTAGGCTTAAAAGAATAAAAACAACAACAAATTGTCCACCAGAACGCTTCCAATGTTTTCACAATAACATGAGTTCAGAAAGAGAAGCAGCCAGCTGTGGTCAGCGAGACAGGACAGGAAAAAGGGAGCCCTTCCCGAGGTATATTTCCCCCAAAAGGACTGTTCTTTTAAAAACACAACCCTAAATCTTTCCAGGAAACCAAAACACAGCCAAGCCTGCTCAGTAGGGGGGCAGAATCACATTTCCCCTTTCCTGACCAGAAGTTTAAAACAAATTAGAAACACTGCAATGACTGCCAGTGGCCAGTTGGCACTTTAAAAAAAAATAATTTTCCATGTTCAGAGTCTGAAAACTAGAGGATCGAAACAGTACAGCATTCAAAGAGGAGACAAAAGAGAAAAAGTTACCAGCTACCTCTTGGGTCTTTCAAAGACCGCAGTGTCATCCTTGTAAAAGAGAGAGGTACTCACCTTTCTGTAAGAATGAAGGACTCATCACTTTAAGCACTGAATTCTGAGAAAGCCTAGGTTCCTGAGCTCCCAGCCCAGATTTTTTTTATAACGCAGCCAAATGGCTTTGCAGAGTTCAGTGCTGCCGGGTGGGGGAAGGGAAAAGGGAGCAGCAAAGTTCCTACATGCCTCACCATCACCGTTTTAAAAGGAAATAAAGAAAAGCCACTAACCTTGCCTCCTGTCCGGGAAGCTAAACGGGCCCGGCTGAGGCTGTCTCCCATGGCAAAGCGCCCCAAAGTTGAGGAGCTGAGCCACCATGGAAAGGTTTGCAAGCCAGCTCCGCTGGGCACATGGCATGATTCAGTTGTTGGGGAGAAGAAAAGTCCAAAAAGTTCTAGCCCTCAGCTCCAGAAATCAAGTGCTCGCCTGTGGCCCAGCACGAAGATGCAGGGGTGCATGGTCCAGGAGCGAGAAGGCAGCGACTGCACAGCTGCCCGCGATCTCCCTGTGCTTTTTTAAGCAGAAAGGGGCTAGACACCTTTTTCCCCTCCCTCCTCCTGAAAGGGGGAGTGATTCAGCTCACAGTGTCCGCTTTCCGCGGGGTGTGGAATGGGCCGGAGCGGGAGGGCGCAGCCCACCCCGGTCCCCACCCCTCCGCCTCCCCGCGCCCCGGGGCCTCGCAACCCGCTCGGTGCATCGTCCTCCGGGACTCCCACCCCCGCGCTCCTCCGGCCCCGCCCCGAGCGCGGGGCCCAGCCAGCTGAGCTGACCGAGCCGGCCAAATAGGGGAGCCCCGGGAGAGCAGCCCTGGTCCGCACTCGAGGAAGCTGCGAGTGAGAGGCCCCCAGGACAGCCCCCCGGGGTGCTGAAATACGGGCGCAACACGAAGAGAACAGAGTTGGGGCAGACGCGGCCCCACTCCCCCATCCTTCGGCGCTCAGCGCTGCCCCCACCCCTGCTGTGCTCCTCCAAGTTCCTGAACTTTTCCCAACATCGCTCTATCAAGACTCCTCACCCACTAGGATCGCTCTGGGATTCTCTTCCACTGGAAAAAAATTCGCAGGCAATTTTTGTCTTTGCCAAGTCACACAAAGGGAAATGGGCTGCGCTAATCTGCTACTGCGGCCTCGGCCAAGCCCCCTCATCTCTGCAACGAGGTGACTGCAGCAAATGCCTGTGGGCCCCTCTGAGTCTGCAGGTCTCTAGGCGCTTTTCTGCTTTTAGAACCCCATCTTTCCTAGCCCACCTCCATTCACTCAAAAGGAAACCAGGAGAGTGGAGGAAGGAAGTCAGCCCTGGAAGGAGTTAAGGTATCTCTCCAGTTTCCCTGAACTGGCTACCCTGGAGGGGGCGTCCATTCATTCAGAGGCTCAAGCTCTTACATCTGTGAGAGAAATCTACAAACTAGGGCGCTTGCCAGGCATCTTGAGAATTTACCGGGCTAATCCAGCCAAGATTTTTCACCTCTGAGCTGAAACAGACCTCCTTACTCCATCCAGGAAGAATTCAGCCCCAATATTGAATTTTCCCTGGCTGCCAGCCAACCACATATGTTCATGGAGCGGTCTGGGATACCAAGTCACCCAATCTTGCATAGGGACAGAGCCTCCAAGGCAAACTCAGTGGCCTGCATGCAAGGTGGTCCTCTCAGATCTGGAACACATGGGCACCAAGACTTTTAGAGGTATATGCTAGTTTCCTATTATTGCTGTTACAAGTTACCATAAATTCAGTGGCTTGAAACAACTCAGATTTCTTATGTTACAGTTCTGGAAATCAGATATCTGAAACTGGTCTCACTGGGCTAAAATCAACGAGTTAGCACAGCTGCATTCATTTCTGAAGACTCCAGGGGAGAATCTGTTGCCTTGCCTTTTCCAACTTCTAGAGGCCACCTGAATTCCTCAGCTCATGGCCCTCTTCCCCCATCAAAGCTAGCAATGGCTCTTTGAGTCCTTTTCACATCACATCACTCTCTCTTCTTCCTCCCTTTTCCACTTATAAGGACCCTTGCAATTACATTAGGCTTATCCTGGTTATCCAGGATACTCTTTAATCAGCTGATTAGCAACCTTAGTTCCATCTGCAACCTTAAATCCCTTTTGCATGTAACAGAACATGTTTTGTTGTCACAAACAAGTCAAAGAACTACTCTTGAGTCTTTTCTCTGTTACATAAACATTAGGCAGTAGGGTCCCAACTCGAGTCAAAAGACATTCAGATAATACAGGCATGATGACCTGCACTTGCAAGGGCATTGAAGAACCACTTGGACCAGAATTCTTTTTGTTTCTTTTCCTTCCTTCCTCTCCCCTTCTTCTTTGCTTCCCTTTACCCTTTCCTTCTCTCTCTCTGTCCCTCTCTCTCTCTCCTCCTTGTACTTTTCCTGTGACTCTTCTTCTTCCACTTTTTTTTCCCTCCTACTGCTCCTTTTAATAGCAAGCAAGATTTTGTCCAAGGGCAAGGTCACTCCCAGGCCCTAGAGAAGAGATTTGTCTCTCATGCAGAAACCTAAAGAACTCCCGAGAACTGCTGAGTTCCACCAATATCAGGGATGATCAGGGATGATGCACTAAATACTCTGGCCTCACAGTTTAGCCTTTTCCACTCTGATAGCATTTCCCTTATTCTTTCTCCCATCTACTCCCAAGACTATAACCAGGAATATATATCACCTAGAAGTCACCCAAGACCGGAATATTAAAATTATAAAATCTCACCAATGCTTTGTATTCTGCCAGCCCTTCCAAACCTTTATACCCAGTACCTTGGATCTTCAACCTAATAGGAACTTCTAGTCCCTTGATCTCCCCATCTTTGGTTTTCTAATAATCAGCATCTCTCTGGGCTCACCACCTTTTCTGCCCAGTCATACCCTTTGATCCATCTCCTTAAACCAGTACATTCAACATCTCATATCTTGCTCCTCAAAATCTAACTTTGTTTTACTCCAGCTGTTGATTTTCTCTGCTCTCTGTTTCCAAGGCTGTTGAAAAAACTCACATAATTGCATCTAATGGTGCAGCTATCAATTCATGTCTCCAACTTTAGCAAGTTCTCAACACAACTTAGCACAAATATACATTCTGCTACTACTCTACAGTTCCTCCTACTCTTTTCAGAATTTACAAAATCTCTTCAAAGCTTGGATTTTCCTCACGATACAGGGAAGACTTAATCCTCCTCAACTTTGCTTCTGCTTAATGGGAAAAGATAACAAATTCCCTTGGTAACCATGGTTGGTAGCAATTAAAAGCCACCTACATTTCCTGCCCACTGTAGATAGCAGAACTGTGAATCACTGCATAGTCTCCAAACTATCCCTGAGCTTGTGCAAACCTGCTGCCCGTGAGGAAAAACTATAAAACCATACAAGATTCCAGAGTCAAATGATAGCTAAGAACAGCAAGCATCTATTATGCTGACTATATATTTGGCTCTGTGCTAAAGACTATATGGGCATTGCTTTACTTAAACTTCACAAAAAACTTATTATATGAGTACCAT
>PVKP010036659.1:0-22252 GCA_004027715.1 Plecturocebus donacophilus | reverse complement strand
GAATCAAATAGATGCAATAAAAAACGATAAAGGGGATATCACCACCGATTTCACAGAAATACAAACCACCATCAGAGATTACTACAAACAACTCTATACACATAAACCAGTAAACCAGGAAGAAACTGATAAATTCCTGGACACTTGACCCCTCCCAAGCCTGAACCAGGAAGAAGTTGAAACCCTGACAAGACCAATAACAACGGCTGAAGTTGAGGCAGCAAACAACTGTCTACCAAACAAAACAAGTTAAGGTCCAGATGGGTTCATGGCCGATTTCTACCAGACATATAAAGAGGAACTGGTATTACTCCTTCAGAAACTATTCTAAACAATACAAGATGAGGGATTCCTTCCCAAATCATTTTATGAGACCAGTATCATCCTGATACCAAAACCCTGCAGAGACTCAACAACAAGAAAAAAAATGTAAGGCCAATATTTATGATGAACATAGATGCAAAAATCTTCAATAAAATACTGGCAAACCAATTGCAACAGCACATCAAAAAGCTTATCCATCACCATCAAGTAGGCTTCAACCCAGGGATCAAGGCTGGTTCAACATATGCAAGTCTACAAACGTAATCCATTACATAAATGAACCAAAAACAAAAACCACATGATTATCTCAATACATGCAGAGAAGGCCTCCGACAAAATTCAGCAGCCCTTTATGCTAAAAACTCTTAATAAACTAGGTATTGATGGAATATATCTAAAAATAATAAAAACTATTTATGACAAACCCACAGCAAATATTATACTGAATGGGCAAAAAACTGGAATCATTCCCTTGAAATCTGGCACTAGACAAGGATGCTCTCTCTCACCACTCCTATTAATATTGGAAGTTCTAGTCAGGGCAATCAGGCAAGAAAAAGAAATAAAGGGCATTCGATTAGGAGAGGAGGGAATTAAATTGTCTCTATTTGCAGATGACATGATTGTATATTTAGAAGACACCATTGCCTCAGCCCAAAATCTACTTAAACTGATAAGCAACTTCAGCAGTCTCAGGATACAAAATCAATGGCAGAAATCACAAGCATTTCCTATACACCAATAACAGACTAACAGAGAGCCAAATCAAGAGTGAACTCCCATTCAGAATTGCTACAAAGAGAATAAAATACCTAGGAATACAACTGAAAAGGGATGTAAAGGACCTCTTCAAGGAGAACTACAAACCACTGCTCAAAGAAATAAGAAAGGACACAAACAGATGGAAAAATATTCCTTGCTCATGGTTAGGAAGAATCAATATTGTGAAAATGGCCATACTGCCCAAAGTAATTGATAGATTGAATGCTATCCCCATCAAGCTACAAATGACCTCTTCAGAGAACTGGAAAAAACCACCTTAAACTTCATATGGAACCAAAAGAGAGCCTGCAGATCCAAGACAATCCTAAGGAAAAAGAACAAAGCTGGAGGCATCATACTACCTGACTTTAAACTATACTACAAGGCTACAGTAATCAAAACAGCATGGTCCTGGTACCAAAACACAGATATAGACCAGTAGAATAGAACAGAGGCCTTGGAGGCAATGCCACACATCTACAACCATCTGATCTTTGACAAACCTGACAAAAATGAGCAATGAGAAAATGATTCCCTGTTTAATAAATAGTGTTGGGAAAACTGACTAGCCATGTGCAGAAAACAGAAACTGGACCCCTTCCTGACATCTTACACTAAAATTAACTCCAGGTGGATTAAGGACTTAAACATAAGACCTAACACCATAAAAATACTAGAAAAAATCTAGGCAAAACCAACCAGGACATAGGCATAGGCAAGGACTTCATGACTAAAACACCTAAAGCATTGGCAACAAAAGCCAAGATAGACAAATGGGATCTAATTAAACTCCAGAGCTTCTGTACAGCAAAAGAAACAACAATTAGAGTGAACTGGCAACCAACAGAATGTAAAACATTTTTGCAATCTACCCATCTGACAATCGGCGAATATCCAGAATCTACAAAGAACTAAAAAAGATTTAAAAGAAAAAAACAAACCCATTAAAAAGTGGGCAAAGGGTATGAACAGACACTTTTCAAAGGAAGACATATATGAGGCCAACAAACATATGAAAAAATGCTCATCATCACTGGTCATTAGAGAAATGCAAATCAAAACTACATTGAGATACCATCTCATGCCAGTTAGAATGGCAATCATTAAAATATCTGGAGACAATAGATGCTGGAGAGGATGTGGAGAAATAGGAACACTTTTATATTGTTGATGGGAGTGTAGATTGATTCAGCCATTGTGGAAGACAGTGTGACAATTCCTCAAAGATCTAGAAATAGAAATACCATTAGACGCAGCAATCCCATTATTGGGTATATACCCAAAGGATTATAAATTGTTCTATTATAAAGACACATGCACACGTATGTTTATTGTGGCATTGTTTACAATAGCAAAGACCTGGAACCAACCCAAATGCTCACTGATGACAGACTGGACAAGGAAAATGTGACACATATATACCATGGAATACTATGCAGCCATAAAAATAAACGAGTTTGTGTCCTTTGTAGGGACATGGATAAATCTAGAAACCATCATTCTCAGCAAACTGACATGAGAACAGAAAATCAAACATGGAGCATGTTCTCACTCATAGGCGGGTGTTGAACAGTGAGAATACATGGACACAGGGAGGGGAGCATCATACACTGGGGTCTATTTACGGAGTTAGAAGAGGAACAGAGGGGGATAGGGAGGTTGGGGAGAGATTATACTGGGAGAAATGCCAGATATAGGTGATGGGGGGATGAAGGCAGCAAATCACATTGCCATGTATTACCTATGCAACAATCCTGCATGAACTGCACATGTACCTCAGAACCTAAAGTACAATAAAAAAAAACTATATTCTTGTATGTTTGTACAACTCTATAAACTTACTAAAATTTATTTACTTGTAGTGTGTATGTTATATTTCAATAAAACTCTTCAAGAATAAAATGCAAATAATAACTGGCTGAACACCGAACTGAACTGTAACCCTCAAAAATTTCTAAGGGGAATAAAAAATTGTTCTGTATTTTTTCCACATACAAATTGTATCCATATTTTTTCAATTCTTGCTTTCTTTCCTCCAGAAGGCATGTTCTACCTCATTTATTATCTCCCCACCTATACCCATGACATATCTTCTTCAAACCTATTTCGTATTTCCCACTAACAATTCAGTCTCTACTTCTTCTGTGCTTTAATCTTCTATTATCTCCTTTTCCATGAATGTATATTAAGCTCATTTCTCCCATAATTAAAAAATAATAACCTTCCATTTTTCCTGAATGTGGCTATGGTCCACCTCCTTCCCATCTTCTAAAAGTATGTTTAAAGACAGGTAGTTTTCAGTTGCTGCCTCTATCCCTCCATGCTCCTATCGTCCATTCCTCCAACTCCCTGAAATCTGCTTCCTTTTCTATAGTCAGCTACTCAAGTGAACCTTCTCTCAAAAGGTCACTGATTACCTCATACTTCCTAATTCAATGCATCTGTATTAATCCAATCTTGTACTTTTCTCATGCACTTGACCTTATTTATTACGGCCTGATTAGATATATCTATTATCTTTAATTCTAGATAACCTATTTTTATCTTTTTTTGAGCCTGACCATTCACTGCTTATTATATTCTTTTATGTTTAGTTTCCTTTAGAGTTCTATCCTCAGTCACTTTCATATTAATTATATATAGTCTCCTTAGATAATTCCACAAACTCTTGTTTCTAACAATCATCTTATGGTAAATTTATTGCATTAATAGTTCACACTTTATGTTCACACCATTTGTCATTTGTCATGTAACCTTGTAAAACACTACCACTCTGACTCTGGACCTAGCCGTGCTTTACCCAGTGGAATGTTAGCCAATATAATGAGTGGAAAAGCTTAAAAGCATTCATATGAATTGGTTTGGAAGCTCTGGTCCCTCACTCATTAACCTGAGAATAAGCAGAGCAGCTACTAGAAAAAGGAGAGCATGTGGTAAGATTTTTTAGTGGTCTCATCCAAAAGCATTCTAAATAGACTCTCAGACAGAGAATCCCAGACAGAGAATGAGGCCAGCCCAGACAAGTCTCACAGATATAAATCCAATAAGTGTTCATTATTGTATGCCACTGAAGTTTTGTTGTTATGCAGCATTATAATAGCTATGAATACCTGATACACACCCTCTATGGTAGAAATGAGAAAATCTACATTTGCCAATGATGACTCTCTGAGCTTCACACTGGGGAATATCCTTACCTGAATGTCTCACAAGCATCTCAAATTAACTTAAAAATAACTGAGCTCATCATCTTTCCCATCTAATAAGACTGATTCTTCCTAAAATTATCTATCTTTACTTTTGGTACCACTATTCAATCCAGTGAACCAAGCTAGATCCAGGAGTCATCCATACTTGTTCACACTCCTTTATTCTTCATCTCTAATTCTCCAATGATGCAATATGTGGCCCAGGGAATTGCAAGCAGCTAGCAGTTACAGGGAAAGGGGTGTGTGTGTGTGTGTGTGTGTGTGTGTTAGTGTGTGCATGTGTGTCTTGTGTTTTGGTTAACAAAATCTTCATTAGAATTGATACTGAGATTGACTGAAGTTTGCCTTTACTAAAAGGTCATTGTCTCCAAAAGCTCAAAAGTATTTTGAATGTTTCCTCTACATGCTTAGATGAGGGTTAATTTGTAGATAAAAATTACAAAAGAATATAATTTTTGTGAAAATTCCTCCCAGATATTAGATATGGAATTAAAAATAAATGATTGATTTTCTTAGCACCAATACTTGTTTCTATGTTTAATAAATGAAAAATGTCAAGTTTCATAAAGCTATGTTTCCAAAGACCAATATTTTGGGGAAATTTTTTGATGGCTGTAAAATTTGGTTTTACCTTTGGATATGCTTTAAAAAAAAAAAAAAAGAACTTTGAAAAAGACTAATGAAATGGCTACTGAGGCTGCATATAGGCTGAAATGACAATAACAAAATCATGTGTTTTTCAAGCAATATAAAATGTGTATAGCAAAGCAATAAGGCAGGGTAAAATTAATTAAAATGTGCTATGCCTCTGTTTAAAAATGTTCAGAAAATAACAGCGGAGGAATTTAAGCCTTCCCATGGAAACTAACAGAAAGCGTCAAGAGTCCGGAGATGATGGAAGACAAGTCATAGGAGAAGTTATTTGAGTCTGAAAAGGAAAATCTCCCAAATTCTTCTGAAAAGAAAGTTAAATACTAATTAAGAAAAGGGCAAATTCTTTTTATTTAAAACTCTGAGACAAACGTAGAGATAGCATGAAAACTATTAGGAGATACCTGTCAGTACAGTCTTAATAAGTCAAATGACTTGGTCTAATACACTGTGTTTTATTGGAGTTCTGGTTGGTTTTTAAAAACTCCAGGCCATACTTTTGTACATAAAAATATTGCCTTAAAAGAAAGTTATGGGTTTAAGGAGGCAGCACAGCATAAGAGTTGAAATTGAACAGATCTGGCTTTGAAATCTGCTTTCACCAGGTCCTATTTCTCTGACTTTGACAAATGTCTTAACCTCCCTAAGCTTTTATTCTCTACTTTTAAAATAAATTTTAAAACATCTTTCAGAGTTGTTGTGAGATAAAATCAGATAATACATGTAAAACACTTACCACAGTGCCTAGCACATCACAAGTGCTTAATAAATGCTAAATTCTATTATTATTTTTACTTGTATTAATATAATTCATACTCAAACTTCCCAAAATAATATATTACTAGCAATCTCTAATCAACATCTTTTATTTGTGGTCACCCAGTATCATTTGAACTCTCACTACAAACTGTGGTAGTTCCCACATTGCAAACCCTGCCCCCTTTATTTTAGTATCCAAAACATTACATTTCCCAAGATTCCTTGCAGTTATGGTACAGACATGTGGCCTACCCATGTGAAATCAAAGAACTCATATGAGACCAAGATTCAGAAGTGAGCTGTGAGAAGGAACAAACTAATGGCAAGACACACATTTTGATGGTACAAAACATGATTTTGATATAAGCAAAAACATCCAAATATTCCACCATTGACCGTAACAGTAGACACTTTCCAATACATGGCAAACACAGTGTGTTTCTAGATAGGACAGAGGTAGAAATTCCCTGTCTCAGTGGTGTTTCTCTGGAAACTGTTCCCAGAAGCTCACTTCATAATTTTGGAGAGCTAGAGAAATAGACTACCGTTAACATTTCTGGTTAAGCTCGCTAGAATGGATTCTGTTCTCTGGAACTAAGAAGCCTGACCAATGGAAGTACCAACTTGGAATTAAGCTCACAAAAGATTCCGTTTTGTTTGGCACTTATGAGTGGCAGTACGAAAGGCTCAGTAGGTGGCCATTTATTATTCTAGGAGAGAATACAGCTTCAGGGAATAAAAGAATCCAGATTTACAGATATTGATATGGTTGGGCTGTGTCCCACCTAAAATCTCATCTTGAATTATAATTCCCACAATCCCCATGTGTAAGGGGCAGGACCAGGTGGAGGTAATTGGATCTAGGGGGTGGTTTACCCATGCTGTTCTCATGATAGTGGGTGAGTCTCACCAAATCTGATGATTTTTTAAGTGTCTGGCATCTCCCCCGCTTGCATTCACTTCATCCTGTCACCCTGTGAAGAAGGTACCTACTTCTCCTCTGCCTTTCGCCATGATTGTAAGTTTCCTGAGGACTCCCCAGCAATGTAGAACTGTGAGTCAATTAAACCTATTTCTTTTATAAATTACCTAGTCTTAGGTATTTCCTCATTAGCAATGTGAGAACAGGCTAATACAGGTATGATACAAAAGAAAACCTTTGATGTTACATTGCATGGAAATACATGAATAAAAACAAAGGACAAAATGCCAGTTACTTGGAAGATCTCCCATTCCAGTCTCTGCTTTAACACTTGAGTCCTATAATAAGAGTTTTGAGGAAATACTGAAAATTCCCTTTTATAAGTTTTATTTGAGACACTGGGGACAAGCAGCAGCACAGGTTTACAGTCTGCATGATGGAGTTCAGCACTACTGGAAAGTGAGGCAGTCTTTCTCACTTGGAGATTTCTCTGCAAAATGAAACAGCTAGAGTAGATTTAAAGGCAAGTCAGATAGGTTCCTCCTGAACCAGTAAGGAAGATAAGAGGATATGGCATTGACAGCTGAGCATCATTAGGAGACGGTGCTGTCAAGTTTCAACCGTAGCTTCACCCCACCTTTGAGTGGCTTGCAGGCATCATAGTACATAGTAAAAATTATTTTTCCCAGGAAATCCAAACAGGATTGAAAAATGGATGCCTCATTGTAAGCAACAGAATTAGTCATAAGCACACATGTTTCAGAAACAGTTCTGAGTGTGGGACAAGGAAATGTGGAGGTGCTTAAATCTTGTTGGAATATCATTTTCCTCCTTTACTGTGGCTTGGTTTGGTTCATTGGTTGGTAGGGTTTGAGGGAATATAGGTTGTATTGTGTGTTTGTTTTAGTCAAGCGCTTTTAAGAGAAAGATCATATGACTCTCAGAAACAGGTCATAAATATATTCAAGGGCATGGTTTAGTAGAGGATATTGTCTCTTTCTCCTGTCACTCTGGGTTCTAGGCTGGGAGGTTCAGAGGCTTCAGGTAGACCTGAAGCAATAGATCATATAGTCTGCTGGATTTTACCATGAGGCATAATGACTTACATGCTTTTTTATAAGCTCATCTTTATCCATCCCTATGGAAGCCTTCCAGTGGGTCCATTTGCCAATAGATGACAACATGGAAGACCGTTATGGGACAAAGTTCAACCCAACTTAGTGCAGAAGTATTTGGCCTGACCACATGATCCATCTTTGGCTTAGCCTCTAAGTGTTTTTCTATTCAATACTGGCCATGGTAGCTGTATTAATTTTCAATCCATGTGGCATGAATGGTAGAGACTTATCTGTGAAAGAATAGATTAGCGACACAAGGCATTAAGGATATGGCAGCACTTGAAACTGCATGGCCTTCTGCATAGTCTGCCAAGTTCAGCCTTCATCCAGGATAACTTAAAATTCTGGTACACCAACTAATCAGGACTAAATCCTACTTTTTGGCATTTTGGCAATGATCCTGGTAGAAATCTGGTAGTCTCCGTACCCATTGTTAGATGACATTTCCTTTGAGAAACACATTAGTTAACTGTAATAGTTTAAACTAGAAATTTCCAATTTCCAAGAACATTAATCCTATATGTATTACTCTCAAAAAGGTGTCTATCTTCAGCTAACTCCCACCATAAGAGGCTGAAGTCTAAAGGGGCTTATTCTCTATCTAAAAAAGAAGATGTAATCTCATGTAGCCTGATGAAAATCATCTCATACTTCAGTAACCAGGCCACATGAGATTATGTCTTCTTTTTCAGACATAAAGCCTAGATGGTAATATAAGAAAATATTATACTGGGACAGCAGGCAGAAAAAGGGCATTAAGATTCTTGTAGAAACATAAAATTCTAAATACTACAGCATACTATACCAACCCCTGCAGAGAAACTTTTGAATTTTGGCTGTAACATACCACTGGGATGCTGAATACATTGTTAGCAGCTAAGAGAAAAAAAGAACAGAAAGCCAACCGAAAACTTATTGCCTATCATCTGTGTATGCTGGATAGACAGTACTGCATAACTTGGATGGCATACTTATGGATGCCTAAACAATGGTGACATGAGTCCATTTTCTTTAGACTCATCAAAGGTAAAGGAATACAATCATTGCTTATTTATTAGGACAATTCTGGTTTTTGTAATGCAAAAAGCATGATAAATAAAACATAACAATTGATAATTTTTTGCTTACAATAAGTTCCAAAATGGCAAAGATTTGATAGGGAAAAGCCTCTGAATTTTGAGATATGCCCTGTAACCCTAATGAGAATACTCAGTTCCCAGCTCCTGCAGCTATCTCATCATACTGATTTTATCCTGCAATGGGGTTGCATCCTTAGAAAATTCCTGTCAGGGCATGAAGCGGAATGTCCCACCATTGTGCTATTTTTATTTTTAGTAGGGCCACAATATTCTGACACACTGTAATGTATCTTCCTGGTAATCCAGAAAAATCACTCAATCTCAAGAGGGATCAAAAGTCACTCTGGACCATAGATGATAATTAGAATATTTAAAAATTGGCCCAACATGAGCTCTGAGCACAATTCAGATGTCAAATAATTAAAAATTAGGATAATCACAATCTTGAACCCATTCATATCAACTGACAGTAACCCTGCTCTCTTCACACCTGGGAGAGGATACAGAAAGTCTCCAGGTACCTGGGAGCTCAGATTACAGAAGTGTGTCTGGAATCTGAGGATAGGTTTTTGATGTAAGGTAGAAAACCCAGACATATGAACCAGGTTCAACTGCAATCACTGTTCAGTTCCTTTAAGCCCAAAGCCTCTACCAGCCCCTAGTTCCCTCGGGAAATTTGAATGGGAACATGGCTGAATCTGGGAGTTTCCTGTTCAGGGAATATGTATCTATCCCTCCAAGAACTGCCACAGAGGTCAGACTTTTAATAGGGAAAGAATGGGAGCTTATTCTATGTAGCAGAAGTTCATAAATACATTTGGGGTCAGAACTGATTTACCTCGCACCTGGCATCAAGGAAAACGGACTCCTACACAGGCCCACCTTGTTTAGCAGATGGAAATCTGGACGATGAGGGGAGCCACACCCAAGACAAGAATATAAGTGTTTCAGGAAAAACTTTCTGTCCCTTTTCTATTCCCCCATGAAAAGATTTCTCTGAGATAAGAAAGAGTGGTGAGAGAGTGTGTGAGGGGTCACACCTCAAGCCCAGGTTGCATGGTCCTGGAGTCAACAAGATCAGTGCTCCACTGGATCTCCTAGGAGCTCTATCATTTTCACGCACACTCACCCCCAGCTTTGGGATGCTTTCAACAGGAAGGGCCTTTGGAGGAGGAGGACTGCCCTCAGGTCACTGGAGCTACTTTGCCTCCAGACACACAGAGTTGGAAGTGCTTGGGATTTTATGTTGACCTGCATCAGCCACTAGCCAATGACTAATATGTATGGGAATATGAGTGCCCAGCTGCCTTGCCTTGGTGTGTGACAACTCTGAGGTGTATCCTATACCCGGCATTCCACCAAAGGATCAAGGTGAAGCTGCCCTCCGTGGAATTTTGCCTGAGACCTCTCTTCTTTAGCTTCTTCCTCTGTCCCAGGCCCCCATCCTTCTCCAGGTTATCTTGAACACTGCTGTAATGAATCACTTGCACACAAACCTCATCTCAGGATCTGCTTCTGGGGGACCTAACCTAATATGCTGGGATGCAAAAGGCAACTTCGGCCATAGGGAGGTATCTATTATTTGTAGGTTCAACAAAAGACTGAGAAATTCTTCGCATTTTTGAGAAGTCACTGGATAAGCCTTTTATGTTCCTTGGAAACATAATGAAAACTACTTAGAATTTTTTCTATAAGGAGAAAAAAGATCCATATATTTTAAAGTCACAGGAATCATACTCCTTTGCCCTGGATTCTTGTAGTCTCTCTCTTCCCCTAAATTATCTAGCAAATAAGAAACCTTCCACTTGAAGGTAAAACAAAGATAAATGTGTCTTCTTCCGTTTCTAATGAATAGAACTGAGAAACTGCACAAGATAAATATAAGCTCCAATGAGGCCTTTAGGCAAGTACACTTAATTAGCTAGGTTAATAGAGGAAAAAAAGGCCATAGATAATCCAAATCAATAGGTTATTCAAAAATCATTTATATTTGCTTTATTTAAACAGGTTTATCTTTCTATTTGTCTTGCTTTATGCAAATATCCAGGTAAGATTTCCTTCCTTAAGCACATATTAGCTGGGGCCAAGAAAACGGCCAGAAACCACAATAAATACTGAAGGTCTCAGGATATAGTTTCCCATAGTGAGTGCATGAAGCAGATTTGCTTCATGTAGATTATTGAGAACTGAATCTAAGTAAACACTATAAATGACAACATTTCTCATTAGTTCAACTTTGATTAGAACTATTTCACTCACAACTCCAGGATCAGAGAAATAACATAGTGACTGAATACCTAATAATTTTCTTTTCAACAAGAAACTGCTAAGAACAGAAGTAGCAATCTCCAGAGAGGAACTTTATTTTTACTCCATACAAAAAGTTGTAATAAACAGTACTAGGCTGCAAATAAAAAGTCTGAGTTATATATGGCATGGTGTTAAAATTGTTAGCAATTTTTAAAATGTTAATGTGTGAGCAAGTTCTTTTATTTATTTAGATGACATTTTCCTATGATAGAGTACTGAAATTGAAATTAGATTCTCAATATTGGATATTGTCAGTTAAAGACTGTCATTTTAAAACTCAATTATGAGAATAGAAAACTGTTTCAGAAACTAATTGATTTGGGATGTTTAATTACTAATAAAAGAGCCTTTGGACGCATGTAGGCTACGAAAAGGAGAGTTGACTGAATCATGTTAACTTTGACAAATTTATATAATCAACATATTGCAGTGTTCCACAGTCAGGAAATGAACTTGAGACAAACTTGAAAAGCGAAAAAAAAATTTCAGAAAAAAACATGCAATGAGAGATTTTGAGAGTGAATTATTAATAAATCATTTTCTATTACAAAAATAAACAAAATAAGCATCTGTGTTTTTAGCTTATAAACTTTCATTGGTTAAGGCATGCCAGTGAATATTAAAGAAGAGCATGCACTTGTATTTATTAAGCGGGGTATAATTTCACAAGGCTCATTTCTTTGTGGAAAGTCTAATGCCATTGACCATGGCCCAAAGAAAACATCCTTGAGGAAGATATGATCATATAAGAGGATACACAGAATCACCTGTAGAGATTTTTTAATTTATCTTCCACTACTCCAGGATTCTAGGTTTCTGAATCAGCCCCTCATCTTAGAGTGAGAATCATGTTCTAGTGGCAACAGCATTACTGAAAGAGGTGTACTGTATTTGACATATTCGATGGGCAAAAAACTGAGAAACAAAGAGCACACACATTAAATTGTTAGCCCTTGAGATTGGGATTATACAGGAAGGTATTCAATGTTAGTCAAGCCTTGAGCATCTAACCATGTGCTAGGCATTCTTCAAGGTGCTAGTATCCAAGTGCTGAACAAGAGGAAATGATCCCTGCTCTCCTGGAAGTTTTACAGTACATTTTTTAAATTAGATTTTTATCAAATTCATATACTACTTACATATGCCAGGCACTGATCTATAAAAGTAGTACCTTAATCCTTACAACAAATTTATCAGGTAGATATCCTAAATATTCCCATTCTACATATGAGGGACCTGAATCAAAGCTAGTAAGTGTCAGTGGCAGGATCAAAACAGAAGCCACTTTTTTCCTGATTTTTGCTCTTAACTGCTATGTTATGCTTCTACCAGAAGAAGCAGCTGACACATAAGTTAACAAGTAAATATCCTATTTATATTAACTACAAAGGAAAAGAACAATCTGCTCTGTTTCTGCAAAGGTTCAACCAGAGAAGGGTTCAAACTTCTGAGGCTGAAGCTTTAAGTCTGCATGGCAAGTAGGCAGGAAAGGAAGATTAAGAGAAGTCTAGTATACTATAAGGGCAGAATGAAACCTGAGTCCATTTTTGTTGCTTCTGACCTTGGTGGCAAGAGAATATTGTAATAGCTAGAACTTTCTTCATAGAGACCAGACACATGCACTGGCTCAGCTGCTGCTTCACACCAAGGAAGCGAGTCAGTAGATCAGCAGCAACAACATGCGCTTGCTGCAAAATGGCTGTAATCTCCCTTCCACAGTCCAGCTCTGGAGATAGAATCTCCCTTATAGCCCTCCTTAACCAGAAGTATGCTAGAAAGGGAATTCTGGGAACTATAGTTCAACCTAGCCAAGTTATACATCACAAAGTCATTGCACCTGCATGAAGGGAAATTGTAGGGTAGGCTTTGGCAAAGACAATGGTAAACCAATTCCCTGACCTTAGGTAATCCAGAATAAGCTGAGGGAAATAAATATTAAAGAAGCCATAATAAGTGCGATGAATGTCAAAAAGAGGGCCATAAAGTCTGCTACAAAGACTTGCAACTAGGAGAATTAGGAGGTCAGCAGAGGAGTCATCACTGAAGAGATAACTTTTCCATTAACTTGAGAATTGATTAGTAATTAGCCACTGGGAATAGAGATTGGAGTGAAAGGTATGAGGGCATTTTTCAGGTATAGGAGATGTGAAAAGTTCAAAGACAAGAAGAGTGTGGCTGGAAGCATAGTCTGAAAGGAAAATCAGACCTGAAAAGTAGGTGAGTGACAACATTATATGTATATATATACATATGTATATACATGTATATGCATGTATACATGTATATACCTATATACAGATACATATATGTATACATATATACTATATACATGTATATATATGTATATACATATATACATATATATAATATATGTATATAGTATATATAATGTATATACGTATATACATTATATATATGTATATACATATATGTATACATATATAATGTATATATTATATACTGCAATTTCTGTGTATATATCCAAAAGAATTGAAAGCAGAGTCTTTCAATTCTTATTGTATGTGTATTGTATGTGTATATATACATACATACATATATACATGTATACATATATATGTATATAGTATATATAATGTATATATGTATACATATATACATATATAATGTATATATGTATACATATATGTATACATATATATAATGTATATATTATATACTGCAGTTTCTGTGTATATATCCAAAAGAATTGAAAGCAGAGTCTCAAAAAGCTATTTGTACACCATGTTCATAGCAGTTTCATTCACAATTGCCAAAAACTGCAATCAACCCAATTACCCATCAGTGGGTGAATGGGTATACAAAATGTGATATATACATACAATGGAATATTAGTCTGCCTTGTAAAGGAATTCTGAAACATGCTACAACTTGGATAAACCTTGAAGACATTATGCTAAGTGAAATAAGCCAGATACAAAAGAACAAATATTGTATCATTTCCCTTATGAAGTACCTAGGGTAGGCAAATTCATAAAGAAGGAAAATAGAAAAGTGATTACCAAGGCATTGGAGGAGGAAGATTGAAAGTTAGTGTTTAATAGGTACCGAGTTTTAGTTGGGAACAGTGAAAAAGTTCTGGAGATAGATGATGCTGAAAATTGCACAACAATGTAAATATACTTAATGACACAGAACTGTATACTTTAAAATGGCTAAAATGGTAAATTTTATTTTATATTTTTTTACAATAAAAAATTTTTAAGATGTGTGTCCTTAATGGTGTTTGCTTCAAAAACAAATTAAAAATTATTAGCATGTGCTATTTTCTATATCTTTAATGTACAGAGTGAAAAATAGTTTTCTAAGTTAACCTGTCATTCAGAACAATTGAAATAAACACATGGAAATTTGTCACATTACAACTAGCTAGGAGGAATAAGCTCTAGTGTTCTGTAACATTGTAGGGTGACTACAGTTAATAATTTATCGTATATTTTCAAATAACTAGAAGATTTTGAATGTTCAACACAAAAAACTAAATGTTTGAAGTGATGGATAGCTAATTACTCTGATTTGATCATTACACATTGTATACATGAATGGAAATATATTATACCTCATAAATATGCACAATTATGTATCAAATATAAAATTTTTAAGGAAATTACATTAGATGGAATTAAACAAGCAAAGCCTTCACACACGACTATTGCAAGAGAATGAACACAACTCTGCTGAAACTAAAAGCAGGCGAACTTTCTAAGCACTGGGATGAACTAGTGGAAGAAAACTGTAGGATGTCATTAGGGAAGTTGGTCAATTTTATTAGGCCATATGTATTTGCTAATTTTTGCTTGTGGAAGTTAGGCTCCTACCCTCCCCACAGAAACTGGGAGATGGAGTATACTTGTTAAGTACATTTGATGTTGATGAGTACAATTCAGAGGGATGGCTCCCAACTTGATGAGTATGTTTCAGAGGGACGATTCCCAAGTTCTTTAGAAAGACATTCCTGAGTTATGAAACTGGCAAGAGCCTGGGAGAAGATTTACATCTCAAAGGGCAGAGAAAGAATTTTCAATTACAATTTTTCTAAAGAATGTTCTAAGAAAAGGAAAAGGGAGAATCTTAGGTTTAAATTTAATCAAGTTTGAGGATCAACAAAAAAATGATTTGTCAATCAGGCAGTCCTTGCAACCAGAATAGGTTCTATGAACTCTGGTGAACAATGTGACCAGGCAGCAATTATAGAAAATGTAAGTGAAGTATAGAGACTACTTATGTGGTTACAGTTTAATTGGTTGATTGGTTACAGAACCTCCCGCAATTACCTAAAGCTCAGCAACTGTGGTTTAACCTCACATTGATTTTGTCTGTGGAGTCTCGTGCAGGACTAAGGTCCAAATCAACAGGCTCCTACAAATTTTGTTTAACAATTCTCTTCTTTTGGTCAAGCTCTCATCTCTACAACCTTCCTATCCTCTCAGCTATTTGTCTCATACAGTCCCTTCCTCTTACCCTGGAACGCCACTCCAGGACAAAAACTACTACTACTCTCCTTTTCCCCTAATAAAAACACATCCTTTATGTAAGCTTCATTTATCAAAATTACATCCCAGGCTCCTCACATAAGTAGTTATTTCTCTTATCATCTCTATTCTCAATTGCCATATATTGATTAGAATTTCTAATTCTCAGCAACCTCGACTTCCAGTGAAAACCTAGGAAGTAAGCCATTTTGAAATGTTTCATATCAGCATTTGGTAGGTGAGCACCGTTTTATAATTTTTAGAAACATGTTTCCTCATAACACAATTTCCCTGTTTATTTACAGACCCAAATATATTTAGTTTCTCTCTGCTGTATAAAAACAAGATGCCAAAATACATATATTTTAAGCTTATACTCAACAGTTAATGTTTTAGAATTTTAATTAGAAATAACTCTGAAATTTCATGAATATCTGTTACTTAATAAACACATCTTTGATAGCTTCTTGGCTACCATTATAGCATTCACTTTCCTATGCAGAAAAGCTGTTCAACCACAAACACAGACCAATACAAGAACATACAGCAGCCCCGCCCTGTTATCTGTGGGGGATGTTTCAAGACCCATAAAGGATGTCTGAAACCATGGGTAGTATCAAATCCTACATGTACTATGTTTTTTCCTTTATATACCTATGATAACATTTAACTTACTGATTAGGTACAGTAAAAGATCAACAATAATGAAATATAACAATTCTAACAATATACTGCACTAAAAGCTATGTGAATGTGGTACTGAATGTACTCACCTATTCTTGGACCATGGTTGACCATAGGTAGCTGAAACCACAGAAAGGAAGACTACAGATAAGGGAGCACTAGTGTATTATCCTGTTTAATGTGGTTATTGAATGAAATCCCACTGTTAATGTTGAAATGGTCCTTCAGGTAGCAGAAAAGTGCCATCCAGAGATTTGATTGTCTTCCAAGGCTTATGAGTTTGGCAAACCAAAAATTGAGCACAAACTATTTTAACAATTTTAAATTTGTCACTCCACCAACACTTTTTCATAATTTGGATCAGTTTGCCTATTACATGAGTTGTAGAATGCAAAGCTCTTAACAGTGGAAGCTTCCAGGACTCAGGGAGGAACAGGTGGCCATCCAGGCACTGCGTGAGTCTGTGCATAACACTGAATTTACATTCTTTCAGATACCAATTTTGTTTCTCAAATCAGGGGCATCACATCATGACATAGATCATCATAAACATTGACTTGGATCAATCATACAGATATCATTCTAATTGCATTCTAATTGAATCATAACCGTTCAGCACTAGCTGAATTAGCATTTCCTTTACAGTTATGGGCTTCACTCTTGGCTGCATCTGGCTGAGATTGAGAGTCTGTCTAAAGTTGCCTCAACCCTGCCCCTCTTTGATGTAGTTCTGGCTCAGTGCTGCAGCTTCCAGGTGCTTCTCTAGCTTCACCTCCAGATGCTAGGTGTGTTCCCTCACCCGATCTGAATTTTTATGTTCCCCTGTTAGCTTCTCTACAGTATCTCTGCGATGTTTCACTATGACCTGTGACTTCTAGGACTCCTCCTCTGTTGGCCTCCCACACGTATACATCCTGCCATGTAGCCTCTGGCTTCACCAGCTCCTTGCTGAGCTCTTGCCAGAGCTTGACCAGCTACACATTCCTCCTCCTCTGTTGGCCTCCCACACATATACATCCTGCCATGTAGCCTCTGGCTTCACCGGCTCCTTGCTGAGCTCTTGCCAGAGCTTGACCAGCTACACATTCTGCTTGCTCCCCACCTGGCTCATGGCTTGGTTTGAGGCATTCTTCAGGATGGAATTCTCCAGCTGCCCCTGGAGAGTCCAGATCTTGCCCTGCACCTACTGTACCTCCTTTACATGCTCCCAGTAGTTGGCCCACATGGTCATTTCTGGACCATGAGCTGCTTTTTCTTCTTGGCCTCCCAAGGCTGCTGCCTTGACATTTTTCACTGACATCTCCTTCTAAGTTCCCTCGGTTTGGGGGAGAGTCACACCTTCCTACACCATGAACAGCTTTTACTTCTCTTCCAGCCGGCATTTTAGAATCACCACCATATTGCCTTTCTGAGTGGGTAAGCAATCCAATTTGGTCTAAAGGGAGGAGGCTTATTGGTAGACAGGCATGAAGAATAAATAATCTCTGTTCCTGTGTCTTGTTTGTTCACCATAAAGGCAGACATATTGGGATAAAGACTTTTTTAATCTAGGTATTTTGGTTGTAGGATAAAATAAGGATGAAAAAGTCCCTTTGGTCTGGTCCCTGCAATAGTTGTAATTGGAGGGACATAAGTTTATTAGCTTTTGGCATTTTTTTTCTTGTTTTAAAGTCCTCTCAAAATGTTCAGCTAAAGCTACTAATTCAGCCATATTTACAGCTTCCCATCGAGTTTATGTTTCTTTTTATTTTATTTTTTTTTTTTGAGATAAAGTCTCACTCTATTGCCCAGCCAGGAGTGAAGTAGTGCAATTTTGGCTCACCACAACCTCCACCTCAAGGGTTCAAGCAATTCTCCTGCCTCAGCCTCCCAAGTAGCTAGGATTACAGGTGCCTGCCATCACACTCAGCTAATTTTTGTACTTTTAGTAGAGACAGGGCTTCACCATGTTGGTCCAATTGGTCTTGAACTCCTGACCTCAAGTGACCCACCCTCCTTGGCATCTCAAAATGCTGGGATTACAGCCATGAGCCACCACAGCCAGCCAGTTTAATTTTCTTAATTGGACTGCTAAGTTTAAGACAAAGTTCATTTATAAATAAAGCAGTTAATGTCATTTCGGTCTCTTAAGGAAATACTCCCTTGCTGTATTTTAAACCCACCATTTACAAATGGTGTTTCTAAATGAGCTCTGTAATCTGAAACCAGCTTATTTCTCTTCTGCTTGCAAGAATATGTGTTGGACCAATCCATTTTCTGTAGAAAAACCAGAAGAATTTAATTTAACTGGTTTTCAGTGAATCTTCCAGCTTGTTTCGTCCCTTCTCATGAGGGAAGAAGGTGTCTAATTTCCGGCTCAGGTTCTTTCCATTCTAATGTTACCATCCATTTACGAGCTTCACCAGGTCCAAGTATCATGTGAATAAATTGGTAATCATCAAGGCGTCCTAGATGTTAAGTTCCTATAAGAATTCTAAATTCCTTTGTAAACTTGTGAGGATTTACTTCTGGAATAGCAAAGTGTCTTACAATGGCTCTAATCTCAGCTTTAGACCATGGATTTAAGCAGTTATGGCAGGCAACCAGGCATTTGTTGAACTTCCCCTTTTTAATTATGCTCAAGATAAAAAATGATAATTTAGCAAAAATATAAGAAGAATCGGGGTATTGGGGTAACGATGGATAAGGGGAAGGAGCAGTCAGGGTTAATTCAGTCAGAGTACACTCCTTTTTCATCATGTCCTGTATATGTTGCATAAGCTTTTATTTGCCTTCTGTAAAGAATCATTTAGAGGGGCAATTTTTGATTCATTTAATCTGTTAGGTATGTCTGCATATTAATTTAAAGTGTATTCCATGTTTTTGTAGGAGTTTTGATCCTTCTTTTTCTAATGTGTCCTGCAAATAATTTTATCCAACTTAAAAGTTCCTCATTATGGCCACTTTAATTCTAAGTTATCTCTAGTAAGATTGAGTCATTCTTGTAAAAATGCACATGTACGGAGTCCTTTTTTTGGGGGGGAGGGGGAGAGGATCTCACTTCTGTCACTCAGGCTACAGTGCAGTGAAATAATCATTGTTCACTGCAGTCTTGACCTCCTGGACTCAAGAGATACTCCAGCCTCAATCTCCAAAGTGCTGGGATTATAGATGTAAGCCATAGTGCCCAACCCCGGGTTCATATTTCTCATACATGAAATTGGCTAGAGTTCCAGATAATTTAGTTCTAAACTCCTGGAATTTAAACAAACCTATTACCAAACCCACTGCTTTAAAAATCCTACCTTAACTGCAGTGCAGCTCTGGATCCAGTCCAGTTTCTGTGTGATTCAGTCAGACACCCACGGTCTTCCTGGAGAACCTCATCTTGTTTCTGTTACCACTGTTGATCTTAGTTCAAATCAAATAGCTCAAATAAGCCCAGAGAGTTCAGAACACAAATTGGTGAACGTTGAAAACTGAGCAAGAACTCGCCCACAATCTTCAGTTGCCAGGAGAGATCAATAGACACAATGGACTTTTGGGGCTACTTTCGCTTGCTCACACCAGGCTCTCTAGGGGTCACTGGAACTCTCCTTTGGATCCTGTCAACTATGCCAATCTGTTGAAAGAAAAAACCTTAAACAGTTTAAATTTAACTGAGTTTTAAGAGGAAAAAATAATTTGCAAATCAGATAACCCTCAGAACCCAAACAGGTTCTAAGAACTCCAGTCAATGACGTGATCAGGCAGCACTAATAGAAAACAGAAGTGAAGTACAGAGGCCACTTAAGTGATTATGGTTTAATTGGTTAATTGGTTACAGAGACTCCTGCAATTACCTGAAGCCCAGCTGCTTTGATTAAACTTTATTTTGGTCTTGTCTATGAGGCCTCATGAAGGAGCTAGTCCAAATCAATGGCCTCTTACAAATTTTATTTAACTGAGGTCAGGGGCCTAGAGTCAAGAAGAAGGCTGTCTGATGTTTAGTCAAGCAGAGGGGAACATTAAGGTCTTCTTGATCAGAGAAAACCTTAGTCAGAGTAAAACATTTGTCAGAATAAAAGAAAAACAAAAAGACTGTCACCATTTGCTATCAATAGAAAGCTATTAACTATGTATTTCAGCAAGAATGTAATTGAATCAGGAAAGAGGAATGGAAAGCAAGAAACAATGCTGAACAAAGAAACTGGCAAACATATTGGGAAGTTAAAATAAGCACTGAGTATAAGGAAGCTTGTAACAAAAATTAAAATTTGCAAGAATTTACAAATAAGATAGAGCCAAAATATATGACAGTGATAACATGCAAGACATTGAATCTGATTGTTAAAGTAGAAGTGTTCCAAGATCTCTGATAAGATATAGAGATACTACTGTATTTTAGAATTAGTCACATATTTGGGAGTAAATATTAACATATAAAAAGGAAAATAAACTCTTTCCAAATCACTGGAGGAGATACGGGACTAAATAAAGCTCAAACCATCAAAGCTCAAACTAGAATGTCAATATTGGACAGACAAAAAAGCTCGAAGAACAGATTGTTCTCCCCAGTCAAAGGACCAGGAAGAGAGCAGCCTAGCAAAACAGAAAACTTGCATAGGATAACCACCCCAGTAGAATTAAACACTACTGGGGGAAAAAGTATGGCTCCCACCTGGGACTTTGCTGAAAGAGTGAGGGTGGGACTTTGCTGAAAGAGTGAGGGTAGTCTTCCACCCTCACCCAGCTGTAATGAAGCTCCCACACCCAGGTTGGTAGCAGTGAAGAACAAGTTAGGAGCCAGGACTTTCATCCTAGTCTAGGAAGTGTGAATGACTTCGCACACACACAGAGTCAGTTATGGCCACGTGGAAAGGCTAGAATTCAGCCTCCATCTGCATTAAAAACGTACCCTTCTCCTCCCTATTTCCACAGGGGTAGTGTTACAGGAAGCTGAGTGGGGAGACCCCTCAGCAGTAATGAGACCACCACCCACCCATCAGCACCCCCATCTCCCTGATGTCTGTAACAGTAACAAGGTACTCCTTCCCCTGCCAGCCAGGTTGGTATTATTGGTCAACTAGTGAAGAACCTGAACTTCCACCCCCTGCTTGATAAACAAGCTGTGGTATATCCATCTCACAGAATACTACCAAGCAATACAAGGAACAAGCTATTGCTACAGGTGACAATCTGGATGAATCTCAAGGCATTATGCTGGTGGAGAAAAGGCAATCTCTTTGGTCAGTATGGCCATTTTCACAATATTGATTCTTCCTAACCAAAGTAATTTACAGATTCAACTCTATTCTCATCAAGCTACCAATGACCTTCTTCACAGAACTGGAAAAAAACTATCTTAAAATTCGTATGGAACCAAAAGAGAGCCCGCATAGCCAAGTCAATTCTAAGCAAAAAGAACAAAGCAGGAGGCATCCCACTACCGGACTTCAAACTATACTACAAGGCTACAGTAATCAAAACAGCATGGTACTGGTACCAAAACAGAGATATAGACCAACGGAACAGAACAGAGGCCTCGGAGGCAACACCACACATCTACCACCATCTGAACTTTGACAGACCTCACAAAAACAAGCAATAGGGAAAAGAATCCCTGTTTAATAAATGGTGTTGGGAAAACTGGGTAGCCATGTGCAGAAAGCAGAAACTGGACCCCTTTCTGACACCTTACACTAAAATTAACTCGAGATGGATTAAAGACTTAAACATAAGACCTAACACCATAAAAACCCTAGAAGAAAACCTAGGCAAAACCATTCAGGACATAGGCATAGGCAAGGACATCATGACCAAAATACCAAAAGCATTGGCAGCAAAAGCCAAAATAGACAAATGGGACCTAATCAAACTCCACAGCTTCTGCATAACAAAAGAAAAAGTCATTAGAGTGAATCAGCAACCAACAGAATGGGAAAAATTTTTGCAATCTACCCATCTGACAAAGGGCTAATATCCA
>PVKP010036658.1:0-22283 GCA_004027715.1 Plecturocebus donacophilus | reverse complement strand
AGGCCCCACTCACTGTCCCCCCAGGTAAAGGACCCCCTCTCCCCTCTGGCAGAGACACCCTCACTGTCCCCTCTTGGTGGAGGACCCTCCCTCTCCCACATCACTGTCCCCTCTGTGCTTGCAGAGGCTCGCCGCCATCCAGCAGGTGCTGAACGCTCAGAAGATCAGCTTCCTCCTGCGAGGCAGGGTCCGGGTCCTGGTGGCCCTGCGGGACACAGGCACAGGTGAGCCGCCAGGAGCACCCCAGCAAAATGGGTAGAGGAGGCATCCAGGCCCTGGAGAAGGCATGTCTCTGCAGGGCCCTCGTGCAGACGGCCAGCACCCCCTCCTGGTGGGTGTTGACCTCTGAGGGAACCGAGAACCCACCCAGGTCAGACCCAGGGCGCCGCTCTCCTCCGCGGAGTCCTCGTGGAGCGCAGCTCTTACCTGACACCCACGCTTCGAATCTCGGATGATCTCTGCCCCTTCCCTGCCCAACAGGGCTGTCTCCTTGCTCATCGGTCATCCTTTCCCCTTTGAGGCAAAAGCCTTTGCAGAAGCTGAATAACTTTTCTCTGCACTGTAAAGACGCTGTGCCCTTGAGATTTGGCAGGTTCACCCCATGCCAGCATCAACATAGCCAGGGAGCTCTGCCCACAGCCCCCATTCCCAGCCGGAGCCAGGTAGAGGGGCAGGTCACACAGGTAGCACTCCTGGTCTTTTACGGACTCTAGCCCCTCTCAGCCACATCAGGAGCACCAGCCACGGGCATGGAGGCTGGGGCAGGGACAGGCAGGGGACAGGCCGGGGACAGGTGGGGGATGGGCGGAGTAGGGAATGGGGATGGGCTGAAGACAGGTGGGAAACGGGCTAGGGACAGGCAGGGGACAAGCTGGGGATGGGCGGGGGACAGACGGATGGGCCGGGAACGGGCCAGGGATGGGCGGTGCCTGTGGCCCTCTGCTGACGACAGCTTTGCTTGCAGGTGTGGAGCAGCTGGGCAGTGGCGGTGCCTACTGGGCGGTGGTGGTGCTGTTTGCCATCGGGCTCTTCGCGGCGGGAGCGTTCGTCCTCTACAAGTTCAAAAGGCAAGGCCCTTGGCTTCCGTCGCCTGCCGGGCTCCGACCATGGGACAGCCAGGCCAACTCACTCAGGCCGCTCTGGGAAGGGCCCCAGCAGGGCCTCAGAAGGGCGTGGTGAGAGTTTGTGCCTGTGGTGGGCTGCAGGGGTGGGGGGCACTTGCCTGGCTCCGTACCACCTGCAGGGTTCCCAGAGGAGATGGTCGCCACCCCTCACAACCCAGCAAGCATCACCCAGTCCCCTCCTCACTCTGCCCAGGACATTCCAGCCATCGTTTAGTTCAGCTCCACCCACCCGGCAGAGAGGACACTGCCCATCTCACAGATGAGGAAAGTGGGCTCAGAGAGGTTAAGCTGCGTGCCCAAGGTCACACAGACGGCCAGCCTCAGAGCTGGGAACTGACCCCAGCCCGCCCTCATCCCAGGCTTCCTCAGCCACCCGCCCGTCCCTTCCCTCCCCTCGAGAGCCCTTGAGAGCTACAGAGCTTCCTGCCAGGCGTTCCCACTGGGGAGGGCTCTGGGCAACCCCATGAGGGAGCTGCTTGTGCCAAGGCTGGACTGGGGCAGCAAGAACAGCGTCTGTTTATTGGGAGGGGCTTTCGTACCTCTTTCTGAGGCTGTCCCGTCTATGACATGGGTGTAATCCCCCATGCTGGGACGCGTCTTGGCCACCCTGCAGGGGTTGGACAACCAGTTCCCTGGTCGTTAGACCCGGAATGAGCAGAGTGACCCGGTGGCACCACCAGACTCCTTCCCTGCAAACGCAGCTTCCAGATTTGGCCCGGTTGCTTCCCCCCGGCCTGCTGGTTCAGCTCCAGGGGCCTCAGTCCCCCCATTGGGATCAGCCTTGAGGACCGTCAAAGGCCATAGCTCACCCCTTCCTTTTGGCTTATTTGGAGCCTAGGGCCCTTCCCCGACACCAAGCCCCAGCCTTTCAAGGGCCCTGCTCTCCCCCACCCATCCTCCTGCCCCAGGTCCCACTGTCTCTGATGCACTGAGAGTCTTTCCAGTAATAGTTTCATGTGTGCCCCTTGCTGCAGGCTGGTCTGCACTGGGACACAGCTCTGACTGGGAGTGCATCCAGGAGCTCCTTACCTGCCTTGTTACTCAGTTCCACCCGAAGGCACTCAGCTGAGGCACTCAGCTGAACCGGAGAATCTGGGAGGACTTCCCTGAGGAAGTGACTTCTGGTGGGGATCCTGAAGGATGAATAGGAGTTGGTGGGGCAAAGAAGTAGAATAGAGTCGGCGCTGTGGTCTTTCCTAATTTTCACACTCAGAGGCACTGGCTTCCCAAGAGGTCCATCCAGGGGTTCCATAGGCACTGCAAATTCAAATCAAACCATCATCCTCATCCCCCAAACCTGGTGCTGTGCAAATGACACTGTCCTCTGCCAGGCGCCCAGGCCAGGAATCCCACCTCCTTCCCATGTGCTCCCTCCCCCCGTCTGTATCCCACGGCCAGGCCCTCACTGCCCTGGAAACAGAAGCAGCTTAAAGTTGGCGCTGACAAACCCCAGGGGCTATGAGTCCCAGCTCTGGAGCTGAGTGTATTGGGCATGGGCAGAAGTGCCCCCCTCGAAGACCCCTCCTGAGCCTCCTCTAGCGGCGTGTCTTCAGACGAGACTGGGTATGTTCACGGTGGTCTGGCCATAGACATGCTGAGTCTTCAGATAGACGAGGGACACACTTGACCCTTTTGAGAGACCGGCGCACACTGCCTCTGCCCCTGCGGGCATTTCTGGATTGCCTTTGGATGTGCCAGGCTGGGCATCTTCTTGTCTGAGGGAGAGCTGCAGGCCATTTTGTTTCTGATGTGAGGCCGGGACCGTGACTTCGGTTTGGAGGGACTGCCCTTGGCCTCAAGGCTCTGATTCCCTCCCCATGCCCTGTCTGTCCCTGGGGCCAGTCCCAGGCCATTCTGGCCCCATGAGGGGCTTAGCCTGCAGAGGGGGTGACATCTGCCCAGAAACACACAGGTGCCTCCCAGGGAAGGGGCTGCCCTGGTCCCCACCCCAGTTCCTGTCATGCTCCCCGTCCCACCTTGCCGGCCCCATCTTCAGTCCCTTCAAAATGCTGCAGCCTTCAAATCCCAAAGGAGAGCCTCAGAGAGGCCAAAGGACAGGCAGCTGCCAGCTTCCTCGTGAGACGAGCCTGGGGTGGTAACGGCAGAAAAGGCATAGAACTTGCTGGCCACAGGCACATCAGGGAAAAGGCTGGTGGGAGCAGTCACAGTGTCTGGCTGCCGCTCGCAGATGGCCAGGTCTTGGGGACCTGGACACCGCGGTTGCCCCTCGAGGCGTCCCCAGGAGCAGGAAGGCCCCCTCTGGGCACTTTTCCACAGGCCAGTGTGACAAGACCCCAGCCAGCTCTGCCCCTGCTGGGGCTCTGCCCAAGCACCTTTCACGGGAGGCTGCAAGGACTGCAGGGTGGCCCCGCACAGTGGCTGAGGACAGGGTCAGTCTCAGAGACCTAGGCCATGCCCCTGCCCTGCTGCTGACTGGCTCCGTGGCTCAGGGAGTCCCTTTTCCTGAGCCTCAATTTCCCCATCTGTAAAAGAAGACTCAGACGCAGGAGTGGTTAGGAGGGGAGAAGGGGAAGAGGAAGAGGAGGAGAAGAAAGGAAGAAGGGGCCAGGCGTGGTGACTCACGCCTGTAATCCCAGCACATTGGGAGGCCAAGGTGGGCGGATCACGAGGTCAGGAGATCAAGATCCTCCTAGCCAAATGGTGAAACCCCATCTCTACTAAAGATACAAAAATCAACCAGGCGTGGTGGGCATGCCTGTAATCCCAGCTACTTGGGAGGCTGAGGCAGGGGAATTGCTTGAACCTGGGAGGCGGAGGTTGCAGTGAGCTGAGGTCACGTCACTGCACGCCAGCCTGGGTGACAGAGTGAGACTCCATCTCAAAAAAAAACTAAGAAGGGGCTGGGGAGGCGGGAGCAGGCGCCACTCCTGCAGGCCTTCTGCTCTGGCTTCGCTTGCATTGCCTCTGGGCGTGGGTTCTGAGCGTCCCCAGCCCTGCACGGGAGGCTGGCAGCACGCTGCCTCCTGAGAGCTGTGCTGGAGATGGCCGCCGCGGCTGGCCTCACGGTTTCTCACGCCCCCTGAATGTCAGTTTCATCGGCGCTTGGCCCAGGCACCCGGAGAGAGGCGGTTGAGAGGCGCTCGCTGCCCCGGGAGGAGAAGGCGGGCCTGGCCTATCAGGGATGGTTGACACTTTTCCCCATTCTTCAGGCCAGCCAGGGGCCTGACTGTGGTGTCCACCAGTGCCCTAGATTCATTGCCCACAGTATGAAGAGTCCGGAAGGAACCTGGCTCGCCTCGAACCTGGGGGGTGGGGGAGGGAGGGGGGGAGGGAACAGAGGGGAGGACCTTGAGGGGGCTGAGAAGCTGCCTGAGGCAAGGGTGCAAGTGGCCTCCCAGCACCAGGCTCTCACTCGTTCAGTTCCTGCCTCTGGGGAGGTGGCGGGGTGTGGCCATGGAGCACAGCTATGGGGGTGGCTGTGCCCCCAGCCCCAGCAGCTCCAGGCGCTCCACGGGAGGAGAGCAGCAGGGCCGTGCCCCGTTTGGCCCCAGGGCCTGAGGCTTTCGGCTCTGCTGTGGCCTGTGCCCTCAGGAGCTCCCAGCTTGCTCATGGGCGGGGCTGGGTGGCACTGACAACCCAGGCAAGGCCCACGGCCACATGTCCCAGGGCCCGGCAGGGGCATGGCCGTCCTCTCAAGGCTCTAGACTGAGGGACCAGGGCTGCTTTTAGCACTTACATCCAGTGGTGACGCGTTGCAGCCTCGAGGTGACACTGGCCACCTTCTGTCACCCTCAGAGCTAGTCACAGGGCCCGCCCCATCCTGCCGTCAACGTTTCCAGAGGGCTGGCGGGGTTCCTCAGCCGCAGCTGAGAAAGGTCCCTCTCCCAGAGTCTCCATCCCCTCATCTGTGAAATAGGACCCTGAGCCCTGGGTTTTGATTGGACTAAGTGGGGTGTTGCACATGAAGGACCCTGGCCCAGGGCAGGTCCTGAGCCCAGTCCCTGTGGAGGCAGAGGGACTGTGCCCAGCCTCTCCCTTTCCTGGCTGGGAAATCGAGGACAGCACCTCCCCAGGATGCCTGGACGGAGCTCAGCAAGCGCCTCTTGGAGCTGGACAGGCTCATGCCTCCTGCAGGAATGTGTGCCCAGCCCGGTGGCAGGGTGGCCAGGCGCGGGGGGGGGAGGGTAAAGAGGATCTAATGCCCTCTCCCTGAAACGCACCCTCGCTTCGCTTGTCGGGGAGACAAACAGGTACACAGTGATCACCCAGTGTGTCAGGACAGAGGGAACCCCAGAGCCGAAGGAGCAAACAGGAGGGAGGGCTTCCTGGAGGAAGTGGTTTTGCACAGAGATGGGGTCGGAGGCAAGACTTAGGGCTGGGGTAGGCGCATCTGGAGTGCTGTGGGCTCCCGTGTACCATGCTCGGTGTGGATAGGTGCCCAGTGGAAGTTCCCGGGGGCAGGTGGCCTGGGACGCTGCCCAAGCTGAGCCGCCCTCGCCTCTGTCCAGCAGGAAACGGCCCGGCAGGACCGTGTATGCCCAGATGCACAATGAGAAGGAGCAGGAGATGACCAGCCCCGTGAGCCACAGTGAGGACGTCCAGGGCGTCGTCCAGGGTGAGGAGTTTATAGATGATGATCTCGACTCACAGACTCTAGGTAACGCCCGCCCCAAACCCACCCCGCCCTCCCACAGGCCGTCCCACTGGGCTGCCGGGCTCAGCAAAACACACGGGACCCTGGCCCAGCAGACCTGGCCGGCGGGCAATCAGGTCCACTGTGTTCCCTCCATCTGCCGAGGGGATGAAGGGACCTCCCAGGGCTGCCCGCAGAGATGAGGTGGAGGCTGTGGAAGCTGAGGGCCCCATGCCTGCTAATGAGCTAACAGCCCCAGGCAGCCCCATCGAGGCAGGGAGAGGACAGGAAACAGGGCTGGCTTTAAAGGAAGCCCAGCTCTGGCCTAGGACGTGGGGGGCCTTTCCCCCACCGCCGCTCCCTCCGCACTCCCAATCCTCCCCTTCGCCGCAGTGGTGATTTAGGGAGCACCCCACACCTGGACATGCGGCACCGCACTTCACAGTTCACGAAGCATGTCCACTGATGTGATCTCCTTCGCTCCTGGCCGTGCCCGGAGGACAGAAGACCAGTCAAGTCATCTATGGCTGCAGGACAAGCCGCCCATCTCAGCCGCACAGCCTCGCTTAAGGCCGTTTTCTTTTCTGGCTCCTGGGAACTGACGGGGCTCGGCCGGGCCGTTTGCTCTCAGGGTCTCTCACGAGGTTGCAGTCATTGGCTGGTGCAGCAGTCCTCTCAAAGGCGGCCTCACTCCGATGTCCCACAGTTAATGCAGGCAGTCAGCTACCCCCTCACCGGGGCCATCGACCAGGACACCCGCACATGGTCTCACTGTGAGGCTTGGGCTTCCTCCAGCATGGTGCTGACTTCCAAGAGCATGTGGAGGGAGGCGGCCAGGCAGCAGCTGCACCTGCTTCAGAGCCTGGCCTTGAAGTCCTTCCCTGTCACCTGTGTCTTGCCCTGTCCACGTCTGAGGGGAGGGGCACAGACTCCACCCCTCGGCTGCAGTCCGAGTGCGATGCGATCCACCACCGCAGGTCCTGCAGCTCTTCTTCTGGATGAGGGGAAACTGAGGCCCAGGAGGCTCTGAGACTTGCCAGAGGGCTGGGAGCCCATGTTGCCAGGGTATGGCACCAGCCCTGCTCACTGTGTCAGGCAAGTGCAGCCAGCAGCCGGACTGTGCGGGCACTTTCTATGCCCATCTCAGCAGCCGAGTAGGCGGGCTCTTCCCTAGGGCTGTGGACATGAAAGTGAAGGGAGATGGACTGTCCTTGCCCAAGGTCACAGCTAGTGGGGGACGGAGCTGGAACTCACATCTTGGCAGACCCCAGGGACCCAGCTTCTTCCCTACGGTCTGTGTTCTCTCTTAACAATCCCCATCCGGGCCTGATTTTATGATGATGTCGGCATACACCTCTCACTGTTGCTGGGGGCTTCAGCCGAAGCTTCTGGAGCTGAGGACAGGACACAGGAAGCCACAGAGGTCTCGGCACGACCAGCTGCTGCCATTGCAGCTCTGATTATCCGGCTTTGAGTGTCACTCACACCCTGCATCCAGGACGCCCTCGGAACATGAGCGGTGAAAACCTCTGTCCCCCACTTTACAAATTCTTCAAAGTGAGACTTACAAAAAAGAAGTTGCTCACCCAGGCCCCAGCCAGCCAGACTCTGGCCAGTCAGACCCCAAAGTGTGTGACCTTCATGCTCTCCTGAGAGGGGTCAGGGCAGCCGAATGGATGGGCTGTCCCTTTCTGCCTCCCCTGCGCTCTCTGCAGCCCCTCACCAGGCCTGTCTGCCCCAACCTTGGTGGGGGTCCCTGGTCCCCCCCATCGCCAGCGCAGGTGTGCTCCTCGTAGGGCCATGCACCTGTAACCTTGGAAACATCACAAGGGTCGTATATTTCACTGAGCACCGTCTCTGTGTCAGGCCCCAGCTCAGTGCCCCCCAGGCCCCTCTGACGCCCCTGAGATACTCGCCGACATTGTGTCCACTGCACAGGTGGGAAGGCTGAAGCTCAGAGCCATTACTCAGCCTCCCCAGGTCACTTAGTGACAACAGGTGGAGTGGGCTCAAGCCCGACTCTGGCTGCACAGCAGTGTGCCCCGGAGGGCCGCGGGCTGCGGGTGAGTGTCTAGAGACAACCTCCGCTGATCTCGCTCCTGCCAGGGTAGGAGGTGGTCCTGGGGCTCCCTGTCCTGCAGGCGACATGACCCCCACCCTCATCCTGTGATGGAGGCGGGTATGAAGCCCTGAAAGAACCCAGGCCTTCTCAAGCAGAGAGGGCATGGGGGGCTCAGGAAGATAGGGCCCAGCTCCCCTGCCCCCCAAGGCTCTTTGCTTCCAAGCCCCTAAAGAGTAATCCTAGCAGGGGAATCAGATTCATGCAGCCGAGCCCGTGGTCCGCGTGGGCCTTGCCAGCGCACGAGCCTCACTTTCCCATCTGACCCACGACAGTCCTTTGAGGGGTGTGGTTGACCCTCACGTTAGAGATGACAGAGCCAAGGCCCAGCCAGGTGAAGGACGGGCGAGGACTCAGATGTGGCCGAGCTGTGCCTCGGTGGCTCCCAGCCATGTCTCCTGGTGCCCTCGAGGCAGGGCAGCTCTGGGTACCGGGTCCTCGTCTCCTAACCAGCCCCCACCCGGGACACCCGGCTCACCCCTTGGCACTGACGTCCTGTGCCCCCTTCTCTCCCACTCTCGTCTCCCGGGGCCTCGCCACTCCACGCCCCGCAGCACCCACTGCCAGGAGGGGGCGGAGCCTCAGCCCCTCTAGCACCCCCTTGCTGCTGACGCCGGGGGCGACCCCCACGCAGGTCAGTGGACGCGGCGGGTGGGGGCCGGCCTGGGCCTCACTTCTCAGGCCCTCTGGGGCCCACTGCTTGTGATGGCGCCGGGAGAGCCCACTCCTCAGGCACCCACCTGTGAACCGTGGAGACCCCCCTGCACCTGCGCAAACTGAAGGAACCCAAGGATGGCCACTGCACGTGCCGAGGCCACCACCGTGTTCCCCGTGGCCCTGTGCCAGCCCTGGCAGAGGGCGTGCGCTCACGGGGCCCGCATCTCTTGTGTTTCCTAGGCAATCACTCGGGCGTGGTCCTGAGCATCAACTCCCGGGAGATGCACAGCTACCTGGTGAGCTGATGCGCGGCCGCCCAGCGTCCGTTGTTTCACCCATGGAGGGCACAGAACCACTGGCGAAGCCGGCGGCCGGACTGACGGCCCTCAGAGCCCTGCGGAAAGCCCCCCTCCCCGAGTCGCCCCCACGCCTGGCGACAGGCACCACCCCCTCTGATAAGTCCAAGCCCCGCCAGGCCCACGGGGGCCCACGGGACCCCCTGGACACGGCCCCGCCTCTATGGGACACCAGGCCTGACTCAGGTTCTGCCCCCAGACCCCACACACGGGCACCCCACGTGCTGTTGCTCAGCCTGAGGCCTGACTTCTCTGGGCTGAGGCTGGTCATCCTGGAGCCCGCCCAGTACCTTGGGCTGCGAGAGCCGAGGACCCGCTCAGACATGGCCTGGCGGGCTCCTTCCCGGCAGAGGCTGGGGCCTCCCTGACGTTGCTTTCTTCCTCACCCCTACCTGTGTGGCCACCCGGTCACTCTGTGGGAGCCGTGAGCCAGGCCCTCCCAACTCCACCCTCCAGGTCCCCAGTGCCCCCGCCTGGAAGCTGCAGCTCTGTCAGGCCTCTCTAGGTAGCTGTGGGCAGTGTGAGGGGCGAGTCTCATTCTCCATCTTTATGGCCAGCGGTAGCCACTGGGATCGCTCTATCAGAGCCCTGTACTCGGGAGCCCCCTTCCCTGAATGCCCAGGGCGCCTCCTCTAGAGCCCCAAGGGACAGCAGCTCTCCCTGGTTCTCCCCAGGGCAGACGGGGTGGCGTAGGCACAGGACCCAGTGCCCGTGGCTGCCTGCCATCACTCCTGCCAGCAAGCAGCACCCTCCCACAGGCTTCTCCCACCTGATGGCTCCTCTCCCACTGGGTCTGGGCTCTGGAAGGAGCCAGAATCCCCCGGAAAGGTGGATGGTGGAGACGGCTCCAAAGCACGCATTTTCCACACTTCCTTATAGACGGAGGGGCCCGGGTAGAAACCAAGCTCGGAGAGCGAGGCTAAGAATGACAGGCTGGAAGGGCCATCAGGGTGCCCCTTGTTTTTAAGAGGGGCCCAGGGAGGAGAGTGACTTTCACAAGGTCACAGCAAGATCACGGCAGAGGTGGCCCCGGACCCAGCCCTCTGCGCCCCAGTGCCATGGGGTCTCCACACCCACCACCCCCCCACGTTTCCTAGAATCAGGGATGTTAGTGTAAGTCTACACATAGGAATTTACGGGGGGTGGGGGGTCACCTTTTGCCTTGAAATGGGAAGTCAGTAGCCCAGTAGCCCCCTCCTCCTCTCCTCCCTCTTCCCCCTCCCGTCTGGCAGGGCTCCCTCTCTGAGGGGAGAACACCAGAGCCAAGACTGGTGATCCAAGGCTGGTGACATGCTGGCTGGGGGCGAATCCAAATGAGGGTGCCGACATCCTCCTGTGCACCATGTCTGAGCTTGGGGACATGAACCCATTTCCCTAGAAAAGAAACACGGCCCATTAGAGGGGGCATCCCGGGGTGAATCTTCATGCCCAAAATAGTGCCCAGTGGGGAGGAGGTGCCCACTCCTTGTTGAGTAAATGACCCGTGGAGACTGGAGCCTCATGTCCCTGGGTTGGGGGTGTCCAAGACCACAGGGACAAGGGGAGCACCCTGGATCACGCAGGAGTGGCGGTGTCCGCACTCCCACCACCTGCCCCTCAGACCCAAAGCTCCCTCCCCACCTGCCTGCCCTCCTGGGGCTCCTGGGCTGCCCCCAATCCCAGAGGCCACCTTGCAAGTTGTCGTCAAGGTCCTCCTGGAGTTGGGATCCGCGACGGGGGGGCCATGACTCTCTGGGACCTTACCACAGCCCGCACTCCTCTGCTGGCCGTCTGCAAGGATGCCCCTGCGGGGGCTTTTGTCCTGCTGGCCACCCTCACACACACGCCTGTCCCTGGCCAGCAGCCCGCCTGCAAGCGTCAGGCACACAGGGACAGACACGGCGAGCACAGCCCAGGCCCAGGGCCCATGGGCAGCGTGGACCCCTGGGAACTGCCCTGCCCGTTAGCTCGGTGCCTGCGACAGCCACTCTGCCACTCCATTTAATCCTCTCTGCTGTTTGGGTAGGGTTTTCCCCCTTAGTTATTTGTGGTTTTCCTGTATTTTATGTTAATATTTCTATTAAGAACACTTTGGGCACGTGGACCCACGCCCCTGGGAAGGAGGTGACGTCTGGTAGAGCCTGACGCCCCCCCGCCTGCGCACCGTGGCTGTCCACACATAGGCCCGTGGCTGTCCACACATAGGCCCGTGGCTGTCCCTGGCTGTAAATTCGAGGGTCTGCAAAGTTGACGTTCAGGTAGACATGGGTGCCTGGGAACGAGGCCATCAGCTGCCATGCACATAACAAAGAGACAATGCATTCCTTCTTATTTTTCCTTTTTAAAAATTGATGAATCATTTGTGATGCTTTTAACAAATTAAATGAATTTGATCAGCTTTTGCCTTATTGTGAAGATACTTTCCCTGTTTCCCTGAATGCACGCGGGCACACACGTCGGCCCCTAGGATCATGATACCAAAGGCGAGGTGGCTGAGGGCCTCATGCCAGGTACAAGGAGCAGGCTCAGCATGTGGGGATGTTGCAGGAGGCTGCAGGTGGCAGTAGCCTTCATAGTGCTGCTCTCCCTGGCCAGCTCTCAAGCCCTTTCACATATACTGGCCTGTTCTGTCCCTCAACACCAGCAGAAGGGGGACCAGAAGTGCTGGCCAATTTTCCAGAAGAGAAGCAGAGGCCCTGGGGGCTGAGGGCCTGCACCTGCACAGCACAGCCCTCCTCTGAGGGGAATCCTTTATTTCTGAACTGCCATTTGCTTTAGCCTTTGAGGTGACAGAAGGAGGCATGGACTCCTCTATCCCAGTGGATGCTGCAGCCTCAGAAACTGTGCGTTCATTATAGCTAGCGACTGAGCATCCACACCTTCTCTGAAACGTCAACTGTAATAGCTGGAAAAGAACACTGTCTTCTCACTCATCTTACATGGTTAGCGAGAGAAAGAGACTGATGAACGTACTTTACAGATGCCTTCGCATTTGCTAACTGGTCCCCAAGCCATTTCTGGAAAGGATGAGGTTGCAATTGCCTAGTGGCTGCTCAGCGGGAGAGAGCTGGCAAGGGGCCGATGGCAGACGCCCTGGCATGCAGTGAGTTACTGCTCTGAGGAGGCCTTTCCCCTGCAACCGTCGTCCCCAGATATGGTCAACTTGCACATGCAACATTCACGTGGAAGTATTTTCAGAGCTGTAATAAAACAAGGCATTCTTTTCACAGCAGGGTGATGACGATTCTGTTTCTGACTTGCACCCAAGTCAGTACAGGGTGGGGAGCAGGGACTCGCCCCCAGGTGTGACCACTGAACCATGTCCAGTTGGGGGGGGATGAAATAGACCCACTAAGGTGGGGTAGAGTGGCACCCCTCATGCACACGCACAAACACACACACACACACACACACACACACACACATACACACACATACACACCCCTCCTTCTCTGGGCCATGACATGTTCTTGTGGAGTAAGAACCATGGTTTTCAACATCAATGGCCTCAAAACTTCCTGCCAGATCTCATGCCTCTTTGAATTTGTGCCAGGCTCTGGGCTGGGCTCTGGGCCTGGGGCAGCAAATGAATGCAACCAGGCCCCTGGACTTTGAAGGAGACTCAGGTTGGGTGAGGTGGACAGACTACACAGCTCAACCAGGGAGGACCTGGCCAGCTGCAAATCCCCAGTTCAAAGCCGTGGTTGAGCTTGCACAGGATGAGTGCAGGTGCTGGTGAGAAGAGCAGAGGAGCTGGATGTCCAGGGTTGGTGCAGTGCAAAGGTCAGCCAAGGGGGGTGCGCGTGTGCTTGTGTGTATGACAGGGACAGAGAGAGAGGGTGAACACAGCCGTGTACCTTGGAGCCCTTTGCATGTGGCCATTGTATTCCCTCGTGCTGACTGCCAGGACTCAGGGAGAAAGTGAGAATCTGTCAGACACCCTGTTTGATAATTTCCATTCCCACCTCAGTGCGCAAGGCCTTGTGAGTGTCTTCTCCATGGGAAAAGCTACTGAGTGTGGTGAAAGCTTCACACTCCCACGGCATCCATCTGGAACGTTTTGCTGGAATGATTTCCCCGGCTGGCAGCAGGCGGCTGTGCAGAAAACAGGAAGACCCACGATGGAGCTAATGAAAATGTCACCTGTTCAGATGACCGAGCTAAGGGGGGTGTCACCTGCTCAGATGACAGAGCAAACGGGGGTGTCACCTGTTCAGATGACCGAGCTAAGGGGGGCGTCACCTGTTCAGATGACCGAGCTAAAGGGGACATCACCTGTTCAGATGACGAAGCTAACAGGGGTGTCACCTGTTCAGATGACCGAGCAAACGGGGTCTCACCTGTTCAGATGACTGAGCTAACAGGGGCGTCACCTGTTCCGATGACCGAGCTAAGGGGGGCATCACCTGTTCAGATGACAGAGCTAAAGGGGACATCACCTGTTCCGATGACAGAGCTAAGGGGGCGTTACCTGTTCGGACGGCAGAGCTAACGGGGCATAACCTGTTCGGATGACAGAGCTAACGGGGGCGTCACCTGTTCGGATGACCGAGCTAACGGGGGCATCACCTGTTCGGATGATGGCAGCAAAGGATGCCCACTGCTCTGCAGTGGAATCCGGCCACATGACACTCTTTGGCATATTCTCCAACCTGAGTGCCACGTATACAGGTAGGTACAGCAGCCGAGTCACAGATGAGGAGTCTGAGGCATCCCAGGTGTCTGGGAAGGAGCAACAACCTTTAACTAAAATGTGAAGCATTGAAAGCTCGAGCCAAATCCCAAATTCCAGGTCGCCTTGAATTGAGTGTCCAGAATCATTTGAGAAACAACAAATCTCAACGGAACAGAAAGATGCAATGTCATGGACACATTGTATCATGAAGATAAAAACCCTCACCTAGAAGATCCTACATGCTCATTCCTTTGGTTCAATGGGGGAAAGAGAAATGGCCGATGGTGGAACGCTCCAGTCATCAATCGCAGCAGCAGCTGCTCCCAAGGCCTCTTTGCAGCAGGGGAGTTGGCCACCAAGGCCATGGGGTGGCTCACAGGGAAGGGGCATTCTGTGTGCCCAGCAGGCCCAGAAGGGCAGCCAATTCATTTCTCAGTCACGCGGTCCGAGAGGCCCCTTTCTGTGGCACACCCGGGACCCCTCCAGAGGACGCCCCTGCAGTTTCCGCCCCAGCAAGCAGGGACGTGCCCCCAGAAGCTGCTGTCAGGATCGGCACCTGTTTCCGTGGGGATTTGTGCAAAGTCAGGATTGGTGGCCCAGAGGAAGTGGCCCTTGGCATCTGGAGCCACTGGGCACTCCCAGCAGTGCCTGGGACTTTTCCCGTCCAACACACACAATGTCACCGAGCACCAACATTGTGTTCCAGGATCAAAATGAGTCAAGACAAAGTGAGACCCCTGTGCAATCAGGCCACACAGGAGCATCGTCCAACCTCTAGAAATGTGTAGACACAATGGCTGAGATGCGTGAGGGCTGCTGTGTCACTGGCTCCTGCCTCCCCTGAGGCACCCCTCCCTCTAGAGAAGATTGATTGAGACACCTGATCCTAGCATGACCCCGCCTCCTCACAGACCCCAATCCAGAGCCCAGCCCGGCTTCCTTGAGTCCTCCGCCAGATCACCTCCCACTGCCCACACCTGACAATCAGGCCCTTCTAAGCACTCTGAGATGCCCAGGTTCCCCTCACTGCACTGCGTGATAACCCAGCTTGCTCAGCTACAGGTGAGCACTGGGGTCCCAGACTGGCGGGCACTGACAGAATCCTCTTTTAGTGGGGCAGGGTGGCACTGGGGAGGAACAAGTGTCTGCTCATGGGCCGCACAGACCCCCTCAGCCAGAGCGCCAGATGGAAACCCACGCCAGTCCAAGCTCAGTTCCAACAAAAGCCGAGAGACGCAGCCACTCTCCGGCCACTCCTGCACACGTGGGGCGGGGGTGTCTCTGACTTCTCCACCTGTCCCAGGCACACCCAGATTCCTTCCACAGGAAAACGTGACATGAGCCTGGGGCTGCTGGAATGATTGGCAAATGCTACCGTTTCCAACAGGGCTTGGTGGCACTGGCACTTCACAGCTGTGCCAGCCTCTGCCAGGCCTGGCATAATCCAATCAATCCACCGGGATGCCTCCTGCAGCCTGCCCAGCCTGGGGGCTTTTTGCAGTTGAGTGAGTTCAGACTTGCCAGTTCCAGGCCTCTCAGTGGCACCAGCCCGGGCATTTAATAATGTGTGCCCAGAACCACGGCCATTTGCATATTGTTACAATTCGATTGTGAATCACAGGCAGCGCCGGGCCCAGCGGATGGCTGCTGCACTCCTTCTAGGGTTCTAGGGTTCTTCCTGGCTTGGCACTGGAAGAACAGCGCCAGTGCGTCTTCTGCAGCTTGCATTGGCCCATATGTTAAGCTCTGTGCATGATCCAATGAGCATTCGGGCTTCGGAGGCATAGAAGAGCGGTGCCAACTGGCAGAGCATGGAGCCCAGTGGGATGGCAGGTCCTCTTGGCCACCACATTTAGTCTTTGTGGTGCCCCCAGCCCAGTGTCAGGCACGTTTCACGCCCCTCCCGCACCATGCTGGTAGCAATTCCATGGAATAGATGCCTCCATCCCCGTCTCAGAGTCCAGGGAAACAGGGCTCACAGAAACCAGGAGCCAGGACCTCAGTGAGCAGCAGGATACCAGGCCCTCGGTGGCCACTGCGCCTCTGCAGGGAGCTCGACGTGAGTCTCAGCAGGAGGACTGGCGAGGACCCACGGAGGAAGGGGGCGGGGACCCATGGAGGGGGTGAAGTGGGCAGCCCGTCACAGACAAGGTCACGTGAGAGAGGGGCAGGATCTGATTAGTCTTTGTGAAGTATCACTTGGGCATCGAGAGGAAGCTGGTGACCGGGAGGAGCCCAGTCTGAGCTGGTGTCCCGAGCACTGTGGTCAGGGCAAGCAGGCGAGACGTGGAGCTGCTAGGATCCATGGGCAGCTTGAAGGAGGGACGTGGAGGACACTGCCTGGTCCAGGGCCTGGGAAAGCAGGTGATCAGAGGCCCCAGGAACTGACATGGGCAATAACAGGGAAGGAGCAGGCCTGGGGGAGGAATTACAACTTCTCTTTTGGAGTTGTTACCATGGGGGCACCTGCCTGTCAGACGCCTACGTGGAGAAGCCTCTGGAGCCATTGGCAGTGCAAGTGTGGCTCTTGGTGGGGAGACATCTGAGCTGAGGAGCGGCCCACCCTGCAGAGGGGGTGCACAGGGGAGAACATGGTGTCCAGGGGGCAGTGAAGGCAGACTGCCGAGGGAGGGGGACTCACAGGCGGCAGAGAAGCTGCGTGGGTGATCCGGCCAGGCGAGGCCTTCAGGAGCTGTGAGGACAGAGACGGCTCAAAGAGGGTGGAGGAAATCGCGGAAGGTGAGGAAGAAGACAGCCAGCATGCACGGTAACACAATCTAGAAGTTTCTGGTAACTCAGGAGCAGAGAACCGAGCAGCAGCTGGGTGTGCGTGACTGGGTATGGTTTTGGGAAGAGGGTGGTGCATGGAGGGGACTGAGCCAACAGACATGGAGAGACAGGAGGGGGCAGTCCTATCCCAGAGCAGGTCCTGGAGGGGCGAGTAAGGCAGAGCCTGCACACAAGCAGAGGGCCAGTCAACGCAGAAGCAGAGGCTGCAACCCTCGGAGCAGGGCCGGGAAGCTCTGAGTTGGGCCGCTTCCCTTCAGATGGCTGTTTTCTCTGGAAAGTGAGACACACCAGCGTTGCTGAAAGTGAGCTGGGAGGGGCTGAGGAAGCGGGGGAGGAATGAAACTGTCATCAGCAAAAGTGAGAAAACGGATAGACCAAGGGAGGTCATAAAATTGCCAGCAGGGTGAAGTCCCCACTGGAGGTTTGGGTCACAGAGGTTAATGCAAAGCCTTTGATGTGGCTCTGTTTCTCCCAGCCACAGTTCACCACGTGCATGCAGGACAGGTAGGTGTCCTCAGGTCCCAAAACAGTTGCAGCAGCTCCAGACTCAACATCTGCCTCTCGTCACGTCTAGAGACACTGCTCAGGTCATGTGGCCATCCCAGAAAGAATCTTGCTCTAAAATCACGTGCTCCCCCAACCCTCTAAGCCACAGGTAGGATCTCACCCTGGCAGCTGAGGAGCAGGAAGACTGCTTCCACACACAGACTAGGAAGGGAGACAGCCACCAGGTGGTTCTGCACTTGGGACATGGGACAACTACGAAATGCCACCAGAAATGAATGCTCGGGTGGTATGGGTTTAAATCAGACGGCGGGATCGGGGACGACCCCTTCTCGATCCCAGAGGTAGACGCCGGCGACAGCCTGCTGGAGGCAGAGGTTTGTCTGGGGGTCGTGCTCGCCAGGCTGCCTTCGAGATAAATGCAGAAAGAAGGGCTTGATCGGCCCTAAGAATGGAGCTGGCAGGAGACAGGACATGGCGCATGAGCCGGAAAACACTTGGTCTGAAGGGAACACTCCTTGTTCCAGGATGAGTAACTCGAATGAAAACAGCCACAGCGCTGAGGGGCCAGGAAAACCCCCCACGGTCTAAGGCAGCTGAAAGGCTTCCCCATGGATGGGGCGAAAGGGCATCCTGTGGAGAAGAGCTTATTAAAGGCAGCTGGAGGGAATTTTGGAAATTAAATGCATTTTGCCTTGATGTAAAATGTAAGAAAATATGCCCTCTTTGAAACAAGACAGGAAAACCCTGCAGGCTGAGTAGAAAGGAACGTACTGAGGTTTGAGCAGACTTAAAATCTGCATGAACGGACGGCACAGGGGACGAGGCAAAACTGTGTCACCTGCAAATAGGCTGATGGACTATCTCCAAGAAGCGCAGAGTGAGGAACAGAGAAAGTGAAAGGTATTAAAGACTGCATGAGCTCAACGGTAAAAACCAGGCATTCCCGGGGAATAAGTCAACACGAACTGAGCTGAAAATTTTCTGTTTGCAGATCAAAGAGGCTTACGTGGTAATAGGCGAAAGTCCATGCTATCAAAATTCCGGAATTGGAAAGATAAAGACTGAAAGACCTACAGGATTCTAAGCAGAATAAACAGAATTCTTATAAGGAAGCAGCAGGCGGGGCTGAGGTTCCTCCAGAGCTCCGGACAGCCAGAAGACCACTGCAGGCGGATGTGGAAGGAAGGGTCTGGCTCAGTGTCAGTCTCTGTTGCTCATTTGTAGAGGAAACAGAAGGATTGGTATGCATTTAAATATGTATGATTTATGCACCTGTCAAGAAAGAAAGAAAAACCCTCAAAAATCTCCTCTTATCCAGCCAAGGGGAGATTCAAGCACAAGCACTTGAGTGATGGGGCGTTTGGAGAGCCTGTGTTATCCAGCAAGGGGAGATTCGAGCACGAGCACTTCAGTGATGGGGCGTTTGGAGAGCCTGTGAGGACTGTAGTAGCATTAACACTGCCAAAGAGCGTTCACCTAAGTACATATGGAAACAAAAGAGTAAAAGTTAAAAATCCCTGTGCACGGCTCTGAACACCGAAGAAAGGGCTAGTGTTTGTTTTGAGACAACTGCAAGATGAGATTTGGGTAATTCTATCGACTCCACATGGCTTCTGACCAGAAATCCCCAAATGACGACTGCAGGGTTGCTGCGCATGTATTTATTTCTCACGGCGCACGCTGCTGGGTCTGCTGTCAGCTCAGCCTTACTTATGTCTCCTCTGAAGATCTCTTAATGCAAAGGAGACTCTGAGAATTTTATTTCCTGGAACCAACTTCCCCTATGTTTCTAAAGTAAAACCAGCCAAATAAGGGGCGCTGATGTGGATGGTAACAGCAGACAGGAGGGAGAGGCCGCTGTGCACAGAGGCAGTGACGGGTGGGCGAAGGGACAGGAGCAGGGGTGAACGCGGCTCCCAGGAGAGCCCTTGTGAGCCATTTACTTTGCCGTTACAAACTGAACTGGCTCCCGGAAATCTCCAAGAGGTGCCTGAGATTTGCAGCCCCTTCTGGTGAAGTTGTTGGGAGCCACCCTCGAGAATGGACAGGATTTTCACGGCAGCTCTCCAGCCCTTCACTTCATCAGCCCTTGCAATCGTTGTGCAAGCCTTAAATTCCCTTTATTAAGTCTTTCCTAGTCAGAATAACCACAGCAGCATCTAGATTCCTGACCAAAGCAGACTGACCTAGTATTTGGGATTTAGCACATTTGTCTCTCACCAAGGCTTCTAGATATTCTGCAATTTTTCTTCTCATCAGGCCCAGCTGATGTCCTATCATGGAAGTAGTGGGTCAGCATCGTGTTTTGTGCAACAGGGAGACGAGCATCCCTGGAGACTGAAAGAGCTGGAGCATTCACGTTGACCTGAGGAAGAGCCGTACAGGTGCACTGCTATTCCTGCCAGGCGAAAGCAATTTGCTTATGGTGTCTTTACCAGTAGGTAGAGAATCATACTTCCTTACCACTGAACATCTTTAAAGGTGTTCACCAGATCATCTGCACACCGGGTACTGGGAACTGTTTATTTCAGTGAAGTTGACCACATCTGAAACGGAAGCTGCCGTTGTAACCAGCACCTCCAAAATTCACAAGCTCAGTCTTTTACCCAGAGAAAACAGAAGCGTTTATGGAGATGCAATAGGAATCACCACTGGTATTAGGCTGTTCTCACATTGCTATAAAGAAATACCTGAGACTGTGTACTTTATAAGAAAGAGGTTTAATGGGTTCATGGTTCTACAAGCTGTGTAGAAAGTATGGTGGCCTCTGCTTCTGGGGAGGCCTCAGGAAGCTTCTAATCACGGCAGAAGCTGAATGGGGAGCAGGCACATCACAAGGAGAAAAAAGGAGCAAAAGAGAGTGGGGTGGGGAGGTGCTGCACACTTTTAAACAATCAGATTTCACAAGAACTCACTCAATATCACAAGGATGTACCCAGTGATCCAGTCACCTCCCACCCGGTCCCACCTCCAACACAGGAGATTACAGCCGAACATGAGATCTGGGTGGAAACAGATGCAAACCGTATCACCACCCTGCATCCTTCTAGCCTTGCCTGGATCGTGGCACTCATCTCTGCAGTTCTCCTGATCATCTAATATTGCTTCTGTTCACTGTTTTAGTAGGTCGAAGACTCTGCAGGGCCTTCCACTCGGCACTTTCTCCCATCGTGAGCCACTGGGTCTGGAGATCCTGTGGGGATTCTGCCTGTTGCCATGTGTGTGTCCCACCTACACATGCAAGCAGGAGGGGTGATCACAGGGTGCTCTGCCACATGCCGTAACTCAGACAGGAGCCAAACCTCCCTCAGTTCCCTGACCACCACAAACCCGTGCTCTGACTGCTAAGCCACCTGGTCTGCTTGGTCCCAAGGCATTTGCCCAAAGTCAGAGCCAGAGCCCATTCATTCCCCCACACTGTGGGGAGTTTTTCTTCATGCACATCACTCCGTGTCTTTGGGGAAGGTTAGGAGGCAATCCTTGTTATAAATTCATGCCAGGATTGTGCCTAAGGGGCTATACCATCTCCTGTATTCAAGGGCCTTCAGGGCTGCGACCTGGCTCAGGTCTGAGGATGGACTGAAAAGGGCCCTACGTTTTTTGGTGACTCCAGTAGGGTCTCTAAGTCCCAGATCCAGACAGAGCATGTTTGTGTCTCTGTTTGCTTTGTGCAGATCAAGTGAAGACCTTAGTGGCCTGTTTGGTGACCTTGATCCCAGAGACACCATGATCCATTCATCACCACTGAGCATCCTGTGGGTTCAACCGTCATGATCATGGCTAAGCTCTTGTCTCTTGCTCCAATACACAAGCCCGCCTCATCTCTGGAAGTTCAGAGCTGCCATTAGCCCCATGGAATGCAAGAACCCAGTTTCGGGGTGACGGCTCCTGTTCTCAGCTCTATGCAAGTACCCAGTTTCGGGGTGACGGCTCCTGTTCTCAGCTCTATGCAAGTACCCAGTTTCAGGGTGATGGCTCCTGTTCTCAGCTCTATGCAAGAACCCAGTTTCGGGGTGACGGCTCCTGTTCTCAGCTCTGACTTGAAAAAACAGTCACCATAGAGCTTTCTAAGAAAGAGCCCTGAACCAGTGAACGTCTCCCAATACCTCAGCCAAGGGCGTGTCCTCTGGGCCCTCCAAGTGCATGCTGACAGAGAGGATGAGGCTGCAGCATGTGCCCAACAGACCCACGTGACACGCCGTCCCCCTGCACCTGAGGGTTTCCTCCCCATGTGCCCACGGGAGGACTGTTCCGTTTTCTGATCGGCCACAACCAGAAGCCCGTCCTTCTCCATATCCTCTCCGTGACTTATAATTGTATGTTTATTAGCAAGGCGACTGGCTTAACGTCCACCTACACCACCAGCCGGTCTCCTCCAGCCACCCTGGTCAGCCAGGGCTGACTGTTCAATTTCCCATGGCATCTTCGGCACCTCAGTCTTGGTAGGTGTTCAGTGAGTATTTCCTGGATGAATAAGTGAATGAATGATTCGTCAAAGAAAATGGGACAGTCTCTAAAGCTGAGAAGCTATTAACCCACAGAGAAAGAATCTCAGCTCGATTAAAGGCTTACAGGTGTCGTGGAAGACATCACAGATCAGTAGGTGCCTGACACTTGATGAGTGTAAAGCAGACCTTGAGCACTCAGCTTGTGAGCTGACTCATGGGGGGCACCTGGAGCAAAGCCTGGCACAGAGTGGGCACCGTGAGAGGGATCCGCTGCCGTTGCTGCTGTTGAATTCGCATTCCTGCAAAGCTGGTCCAAGCCAGTGCTAGACAGGAGCAATGCAGAAACAGGCAGCCAGCCACTGCCCCTAAAGAGCTCCCAGTCTCTGGGAATGTGAAACAGGCTTAAAACCAATGGTAATATCATAGGAAGAGTGCAAGGGAAGGATTTTCCTGATGGATTCGTCCGGAGCGATAGGACCTGAAAGCATTGTGCATATTGATTGCCAAAGCAGCAGAGATGTGCAGGAAGAGAGGCATCGGAACACGCACCTGTGCAGGGTGGGAGGCATGTGGTTTGACTGTGTCCCCACCCAAATCCCAACTTGAATTATATCTCCCAGAATTCCCACGGATTGTGAGAGGGACCTAGGAGGAGGTAATTGAATCACAGGGGCTGGTTTTTCCCGTTATTCTTGTGATGGTGAATAAGTCTCACGAGATCCAATGGGTTTATCAGAGGTTCCTGCTTTTGCCTCTTCCTCATTCTCTCTTGCCGCTGCCATGTAAGAAGTGCCGCTTGCCTCCCGCCATGATTCTGAGGCCACCCCAGCCATGTGGAACTGTAAGTCCAATTAAACCTTTATTTTATTCCCAGTCTGGGATATGTCTTCATCGGCAGTGTGAAAACAAACTAATACAGGAGGATTCGGGGCATGCACCTGAGCAGGAGGGAGGAATCAGGACACACACCTGTGCAGGGAGGGAGGAGGAATCGGGACACGCACCTGTGCAGGGAGGGAGGAGGAATCGGGACA
>PVKP010036657.1:0-22284 GCA_004027715.1 Plecturocebus donacophilus | reverse complement strand
TTCCTTCCTGCCTTCCTTCCTTCCTCCCTCCCTGCCTTCCTTCCTTCCTCCCTCCCTTCCTCCCTTCCTTCCTGCCTTCCTTCCTCCCTCCCTCCCTTCCTTTCTCTCCTTTCTCTCTCTCTCTCTTTCTTCTTTCCTTTTTTGAGATGGAGTCTTGCTCTGTTGCCCGGGTGGAGTGCAATGGCATGATGTCAGCTCACCGCAACCTCCACCTCCTACATTCAAGCAATTCTCATGCCTCAGCCTCCTGAGTAGCTGGGATCACAGGTGCCTGCCACCATGCCCGGCTAAGTTTTGTATTTTTAGTAGAGACAGGGTTTCACCATGTTGGCCAGACTGGTCTTGAACTCCTGACCTCAAGCAATCCACCTGCCTCGGCCTCCCAAAGTGCTGGGATTAGAGGTGTGCGCCACCATGCCCAGCCAGTTAGTGATACTTTCAAACTATCCAAAATCTGAGCCCTTCTCAACATTGTCACTGCTGGAACTTTGGTCTGAGCCACCCTCCTCTCTGCCCGGTAGCCCTGCACAAGCCTCAAAATAGGCCAGGGGATGCTCTAGGCATAAACAACAAGTGCAAAGACACAGAGGCCTGAGAAAGTCTGGCAGTTTGGGACCAAGTCTGGCCCAGTGAAGCAGCAAAGAATGAGGCTCCAGAGGAAAGAGAGAAAAATGCAGCAAGGCACAGGGAAGAGCAAGGGCCAGAGAGGATGCTGCCTGCGAGCCTGAGTCCCTGCCTGTGGCTGGCCACAGTCCCGTCTGAGGTCCAGAGGTTTTCTTGCCCCTGGGTACAGAGGAAGACAAAACTGTTGAACCAAATTCTTCACTTCCCTGAAGTAATTCATACCTATTATCATGAAGCCTCCATAAAAATTCAAAAGGAGGCCAGGCACAGAAGTGCCTATAATCCCAGCACTTTGGGAGGCCAAGGTGGGCAGATTGCTTGAGGCCAGGAGTTCGAGACCAGCCTGGCCAACATTGCGAAACTCCATCTCTGCTAAAATTACAAAAATTAGCTGGGTGGGGTGGCACACACCTGTAATCCCAGCTATGTCGGGAGGCTGAGGCAGGAGAATTGCTTAAACCCAGGAAGTGGAGGCTGCAGTAAGCTGAGATCACGCCACTGCACTCTCGCCTGGGCAACAGAGTAAGACTCCATCTCAAAAAAACAAAAAACAAAAACAAATCCAAAAGGACAGGGTTCGAACAGGTGAAGGTGCCTGAAGGGTAGTGCACCCAGACAGGGCGTTGAAGCTCCTCACTCCTTCCCACATGCCTTTCCCTAAGTGTTTCTTCCATCTAACTGTTCATCTTTATCCTTTGTAATAGCCTTTATAAGAAATGAGTAAAGTAGGCCAGGCATGGTGGTCCATGCCTGTAATCCCAGTACTTTGGGAGTCTGAGGCGGGTGGATCACCTAAGGTCAGGAGTTTGAGACCAGCCCGGCCAACATGGTGAAATCCTGTCTTTACTAAAAATACAAAAATTAGCTGAGTGTGGTGGAAGGCACCTGTAATCCCAGCTACTCCGGAGGCTGAGGCGGGAGAATCCTTGAATCAGGGAGGCAGAGGTTACATGAGCCAAGATCGTGCCACTGCACTCCAGCCTGGGTGAAAAGAGTGAAACTCTGCCTCAATAAAGAAGGAAATAAATGAGTAAAGTGTTTGAGTTCTGTGAGCTGCTCCAGGAAATTAACTGAACACAAGGAGGTTGTGGCACCCCAGATTTACAGTTGATTGGTCAGAAATACAGGTCATAACCTGGGGCTTGTGACTGAGCAGTCTTGTGGTTTTGAACCCTTAACGTGTGGGATCTAATGCTATCTCCAAGTAAGTAGTGTCAAAAATAAACTGAATTAGGGGACACCCACCTGTCCACTGGAGAATTGCTTGGGATGTGGGGGAACATCCCCATACATCAGGTCACAGAAGTGTTCTTTCTGTGCTGAGAATATGAGTAGAGAGGAAAAAAGTTTGTTTTTCCCTTTTTTTTTTGAGACGGAGTCTCGCTCTGTCACCAGGCTGGAGTACAGTGGCACAATCTCGGCTCACTGCAACCTCTGCCTCTCAGGTTCAAGCGATTCTCTTGCCTCAGACTCCCAAGTAGCTGGGGCTACAGGTGCGCGCCACCACGCCCAGCTAATTTTTGTATTTTTTTTTTTTTTCAGTACAGATGGGATTTCACGATGTTGGCCAGGATGGTCTTGAGCTCTTGACCTCATGATCCACTCGCCTCAACCTCCCAAAATGCTGGGATTACAGGTGTAAGCCACCATACCTGACCTGTTTTTCCCTCTTATAAGTGGTTCTTTCACTTCTGCCTTTGCTATGAAAAAAAATATGCCTTGGATGACTAGTGAAAATACAGAGAAAACCTGAATCCAACTCATGGACTGGAGTCAAGTCCAGTTGAGCCCCATTTAAAATGAGCTGTACCCCAGTCAATCCATACATGTGAACAAGCAATAAATGCTCACTGTTATAAGCCACATAGGGATTATAACATGAGTGCCTCTTCTTGCAGCCTTAGTGTGGAAATAGCTGATGAATAGAGGTGCCACAAGACAGCTTGGATTCTGATAACCAACCCTTTCATTTAAGCTATCCTGGATTTTTTTTTTAACTTGCATTCAGAGGGCCATAACTAATATGATCATTATACTGCTGTGATCAATTTACTTGCTTCTAAAATCAAAGTAGCACAGCCAACTAAAAAGAAAAATCAGCTTCTATCATGTTTTGCATCTTACCATTTTCTTGTCTGAAGAGAATCCAACTGCTACCCAACCATCTGTGTCTGCACTCAGCTCAAATTCTACATCAGCCCCTATCATCCGGTAGCTGAGGAAGTAGTCACAGGTCTCTGCGTTACAGCCTGGTTTGCCATATCTAGAACATATATAGAAAGAGACATTACTGCTTCTACTTACTCAAAAGATATTAACAGAGCATTTACCATATTATCAGGTGGGATGCTAAGCAATATTATTAAACACATTGGATTTTTGCTACTTGGGATCTTAAAAACACAGTTTCACTCTCTTAGGAGGAAACTTGGAGATGATCTGCCCCATTTTATACACAAGAACTGAGGTTCTGAGATGGGAAGGGGCTTGCCCGTGGTTGTATAGTGAAGTCAGTGGCTGCAACAGGACTTGAACCTGGGTCTCCAAACTCCTAGCCAGAGTTCTTTACATTATATTAATATCAGAGTCTTTTAAATATTAGTTACTACTGAATTATTTCTGAATCCCTTTTAATGGAAAAAGATTCTCCAAGTTAACCATTTAAATAGTTTCTGCTAATTAAATGTATACCAACTCTTTTTAAATTACAAATTTTCACACAAACACAAAATTTACAAATTCAATATAAATTAAACTAATAAACCAGGAACACTGAAATTCGCAACATTCATGCAACAGATAATGGGACCTTACTGAAAGTAAATTTCTGCTTATGTGCGTGTGGTATCAGACTAGATCGTGCAGCATGTTTGAAGTTGGCATGTTCTTACTACTCTCTATAGCATGATGGCTCAACTCTTCACTTTTATCTGTTTGAACTGCTGCAAAACCCTCACTTATGAAATACACCAAATGAATACCCCCATCCGGTACTCACGGACCATGAATGAACCCGTTATATGTTTATAAAATTTTTTTTCTTTTTTTTCCTTTTTACACAGAGTCTTACTCTGTCACCCAGGCTGGAGTGCAGTGGCAGAATCTCAGCTCACTGCAACCTCCACCTCCTGGGTTTAAGTGATTCTACCTCAGCCTCCTAAGTAGTGGGGACTACAGGCTCCCACACCACACCCGGCTAATTTTTGTATTTTTAGTAGAGACAGGGTTTCACCATGTTGGCCACGCTGATCTCAAACTCCTGACCTCAGGAGATCCACCTGCCTCGGCCTCCCAAAGTGCTAAGATTACAGGCATAAGCCACTGTGCTCGGCCTTATTTATAAAATTTGCCTTTGTTCTGTTGGGTTACTTGCTGCTAATATGATTATAAATTTAGACACTAAAACATACAACAATATAAGGTGGTTATCCAGATAGTGAGATTAGGCAGACATTCATGGTTTTTAGAGAGCACCACTGAAATGAAAACACAAATTTAAATTTTCTTACAGAGGACTTGTGGATCCTTTCAGAACTGGCAAGCCCTAGTTTGAGGAACTGTATTACACCATTTGCAAAAGGCTAGAAAGTTGAAGCAATGGGTGGGGCAATCTATGCTCAGATGGAAGGTATCTGAAGGAACAGGGCACAGGGGTGCTAAGTGTTGAGGAGGGGACAGAAATGTGCAACTATCCTGGCAGAGATATCCAAGCAGCCAGGAAGAGATACAGGATCAAGGCAACAGGGCACTGGGGTAAAAAAGCTGAAAAAGAGCAAGGGAAGATAAAAAACGAGTGAATGGGCAAGAAAGCAAGTCACTTTGAAGCCAGTAGAGTACTAAAACTCCCCTCCCTTCTCAAAACATCCCCTAGTCACCGGATTTACACATTGCTGACCATCTTCCTCAATAAGAATACTATTGTATATTTTTCTTTATTCCTTAGAAATGGCCTTGCAATCCAAAGAAAGCTCAAAGTCCTTGTATTCAATTTTTCCTCCTCAGACCTTGAGCACTGAACAACAGCAACATCAGGACCTTTGGGTTAGTGACCATCAAAACGTTGCCCCTGACCAGCAACTTACTCGGCAATTTGTTTTAGAAAGTAAAAGGTTCAAAGGAAGAGACTTTTCCAAAGAAGCAGCGCTGTCTAGAGGGGAGGCCCATTGTACACATGACTGTTTTCTAGCCCAGACTGTCATGTAGTGATACGACGAATGATGTAGAGACTCACCACACCTGAGGTAACAAACTAGCAACAATGAACGCTTAATGACTAGCTAGAATCATACAGATATCCATAGGTCATGGCTACTTATTAGAAAAGGAATTGGGTGCTAAACATGTCTGTCATTGCCTGTCCTGCCCACAGCCCCTGCTGCATAAGCACGGACACGTTCTGTGTCACGTGAGTCTTCTGCATATCACCAACTGGTGAGTAGGAGACACCTGGACCAATGGTGGTATAGCCTGGAAGAATGATCCCGGGCCCAGGATATGCTGAAGTTAAAAGGCCTTTAAGACTGAAAAGTGGGATGGCCATTAGAAAACATCATAATCCTGCTGAGGTGATGAAGAAGCCCAGGCCCCCTGAGTAGAAGGAATGGCATGCAATTTAAATACTACCCTGAGAAGCAAACCAGTCTTAGCCTTAAAGTTACCCAACCTGCGGTTCCACCAACCTAAAGCATCCCTTAGTTTTTCCACAGTCGTCCACTTTGATTTTGGCAAATGGATCCACAGGAGGAGCAGTAGGGAAGGGGTAACCTGGGCAGTGAGAATAAAGAAGGGTTAGAAAATCCAGTAACAACTGTTCCAATGAGAACTTTTAAAATTGTGTTGACTATTTTTTTCTCATGCCTATCAAGAAATGTTTGGGGACTCAGAAAAGGGCTTTGATGAAGCCTAATCATCCCCTTCATGGGGGAGGGTGTAGGACACACACCTTTGGACCTAACCTTGCATGTGAACTCAGAGTAGGTGTGCCCTTTTCTCACTTTACAGGCAAGCAACCTGGGGCACTGAGAAAGGCTATAATTTCATATAACCACAGGCTAACCACTGTCCCCAGGAGTTTGAGAATCACACTTTTAATACAATATACATGCTCTAAGAGCATGTAACAATGATACATTTATATACCTGATTGTAGGGTTTTTCCATTTGTTTACTTGATAATAGGATTTTTTCATTCCACTTTAACTTCCATTTTGCATTAAGCTGTAGGTAACATTTTCTTATGTCACTAAATTCTTCGTTTTTGGTTTTTGTTGTTGTTGTTGCTGAGACAGAGTCTCACTCTGTCGCCCAGGTTGGAGTGCAGTTGTGTCATCCTGGCTTACTGTAACCTCTGCCTCTGAGGTTCAAGTGATTCTCTTGCCTCACCTTCCAAGTAGCTGGGATTACAGGTGTCTGCCATCATGCCTGGCAATTTTTGTATCTTTATAGTAGAGACAGGGTTTCACCATATTGTCTAGGCTGGTCTCAAACTCCTGACCTCAAGTGATGTACCTGCCTCAGCCTCCCAAAGTACCAGGACTATAGGTGTAAGCCACCCCACCCAGCTTGTTGCTAAATTCTTTAAACCCATCATTTCTAACAGTTGTCTATCTTATAAGATTACTTACCACCATAACGCATCAAATCATACATTGAAGGGTAAGGCCGCATTATGCCTCCACTTTGTAAGAGAAATCTTTTCTCCTAGGCTCTTTATTCCATGTACACAGGAACCATGTATGACTTATCTTGTATTCTCTGCCTAGCATGGTGCTTGGCACAGGACACTGAATAAATGATTGTCAAATGAATAAATAAAATCACCCACAGACTTTAGGAAATGTAAATCAGTACAAACTTATTATTCTATTTTATGAGGTTTTTTCCTGTTATTTTAGTTTTTTCTTTGGGATTTATAATTTTTTTAAGTGAGGTCTTGCTAATTTTGTCTATTAGATTTATTATACTTTTAAAAAAAGCCACCAGGTCATACTTTTCTGGCATACTTCTGTGCATGCTGAATAGTCAATTTCTACTATCCTTGACTTTGATCACATGATAAACAACAGCCATAACTTTTCACCTTCTAAGTAGTTGGGTCAAATGCATTACTTTTTCTAGTTTTATGCTTATTTACTTATTTTGAGATGGAATCTCACTCTGTTGCCCAGGCCGGAGTCCAATGGCACAATCTCAGCTCCCCACAGCCTCCACCTCCTGGGTTCAAGGGATTCTCCTGCCTCAGCCTCCTGAGTATCTGGGATTAGAGGTGCCCACCACAATGCCTGGCTAATTTTGTATTTTTAGTAGAGACAGGGTTTCACCATGTTGGTCAGGCTAGTCTCGAACTCCTGACCTCAGGTGATCCACCCGCCTCAGCCTCCCAAAGTGCTGGGATTAAAGGCGTGAGCCACTGCACCCAGCCATTTTATGCTTATTTTATGCTAAGTCCTATATCTGCTTCATTACTATAAACCAGGGGTCCCCAGTGTCCAGGCCACTGACCAGTCCATGACCTGTTAGGAACTAGGCCACACAGCAGGAGGTTAAGTGGCAGGTGAGCAAACGAGGCTTCATCTGTATTTACAGCCACTCCCCATGGCTTGCATACCTGCCTGAGTCAGGTCACTAGTGATATTAGATTCTCACAGAAGTGTGATCCCTACTGTGAGCTGCATATGAGAGGGATGTAGGTTGCACGCGCCTTAAGAGAATCAAATGCCTGATGATCTGTCACTGTCTCCCATCACCCCCAGATGGGACCTTCTGGTTGCAGGAAAAGAAGCTCAGGGTTCTCACTGATTCTACTTTATGGTGAGTTGTATATTTCATTAGATATTATAATGCCATAATAATAGACATAAAGTACACAGTAAATATAATGTACTTGAATCATACCAAAACCATCCCCTTGACCTAGTCCATGGAAAAATTATCTTCCACTAAACCAGTCCCTGGTGCCAAAAAGGTTGGGGACTGCTGCTATAGAGTAGAGTCCTGACTTGGATGAGTTTTTTTGTTTTTCTCTGAATAGTTACTGAGCCACTAAGAACTACTGTGTGTTAAGAATCTTCATATACCTTCTTCCTCTTACTTCTCACTACAACCCTGAGACCATTTTTCTCAGAATATTTATCCAGGAATTCAATGATTGTTAACTTACATGATTTGAAAATTCTATAGTTCACTGACGAAAACAATCGCTTTTAATGTTGCATCTGACTCAGGTTCCCCATCTTCTTCCATTTTCAAACATATCATCCTCACTACTTTCTGACATCTACAATAATACGTTAGCATACAGCAGATTCCCAGCTCAATAAATCCAAGTTATTATTACTACTGGATTATCACTATTAAATTTCGTAAACTGGCCTGAGAAGTAATAACTATTGGGTAAGACTGTCTCTTTAAGAACAGGTTTCTAAACTCCAAACAAAAGCAAATTTTGGAACAAAGCTCACTTATATTCTAAACTAGTTTATTCATGTTGGCAAATGGCTTCTCAGGGCTTTTCTAGCACTAATTTTCCATTATATATGCTTCTAAAACTTGTAATGGGAACTTGTGTTCTGTCAAATGCACTTGGATATGCCTTTAATAACATATTTTCCTCTTAATATTGCAAACTGTTGAAAAATAAATAATTTGGCCTTTGTCCCTGGTTCCTAGGAGAGAAACTCTAAATCCTTGGAATTTCCTGAGTAATTAGAGTGTTTTGTTCTTCATGAGCCCCTTCGATCACATCTGAGTTTATGCTGAGTGATGAGATGACTCAAAATAGAGGCTGGTCACTGGAAAGACCATGTGATTAGAAGGTTGGGGCTTTGTGCTAGACCCACCTCTAGGGAGGGTTCGAGGGTGGGTGGAGATTGAGTTTAATCATGTGCCCAATGATTAAATCAATCATGCTAACATAATGAGACCCCAATAAAAACTCTGGACAATGAAACACACTGCAGCTTCCTGGTTGAACGCATTGACGTGCTGGGAGGGCAATGTGCTGATTCCATGAGGAGAGGGCAGGGAAACTGTCTTTGGGAGCCTCTCAGACCTCATCCTATGTGTCTTCTCATTGTTCCTGAGTTGTATCCTTTATAATAAAACTGTCATAGTAAAAACAGCTCTTTCCTGAGTTCTCTGAAACATTCTAGCAAATAATAGAATCTGAAGTGGGAAGCTTCTTCTATCTTGTGGGAAGATCCTGCACTTATAGCCATTTGGTCTAAGATGTGGACAGTCTTATTGTGAACTGTGCCCTTTCACTTTTGGGAGCTGCACTAATTCTGGGTCATTAGTGTAGGAACTGAATTGGGTACACCAGTGGGGAGTTGATATTGGAATATAAGCAGAGCAGAATTAGATTTTTTTCCTGAAATTAAATGATCTCTATTTGGCATGAAATGAGTTTAGACCACATGCCAATATTTAAGCTCTTGTCTCTCAGCTACAACCCAGGCTTCTACAGGCTGAGTACTCTGCAAACCACTTCTCCTTTGCCAGGTGCTTAGACTCTGCCAATAGCAAGCATTAGAGGGAGGCAGGAGGGAAAGAAGACTGTTCCTTCCTGTATGATTGCTGTTCCAGTAAGCAAGTTCTCAGCAACTCTCCTTCATCCTGGCAGTTGGTCTGAGTTCCCAGCTTTGTGCTAGGCTCCTGGAACCAGCCTTATCCGATGCTGCTCCAAGGTATCAGCAGCAGCTGAGCACAGCCTCATTCTCAAAGGATGGGTCACAGCTCCAGGAGGCCCTGGTCTGAACCCTTTTGATAATCCCAAGCCCTTCTCTTTGCAATTTCAGTCCCAGGGGTGGTAACTTTCCTGAAGTTATTTTCTGTATGTTACCTTGGTGCTCCCTTTTTTCTTCTCCAGTCCCTCAACTTCTTACTTAGACAAATCCTTGGGCTGATCTTTTGTTTAAACAGTGAGTATGATTTCTGTCTTTCTTTCTGGACTTTGATTGATACAGACTAAATAGATTAACCTTTGAATACTGATATAATGTGTTTGCCAAAACTGTAGCTTATTAGTATTTATTTGAAGGCTAGAGTACAAAGACATTCAATAGGATCTATGTTTTACAGGCATTATACAATTCTAATTGGAAATTATTTTGATTGTAGACTTCTAAGTAGCCTAGGTATACATAATTAAATTGGTATTTCTTGATTTATGAAACACTCACTATCAGTCTATGCAAAGTCCATCTTAGATTTTTTCCCCTCAATCTATCACTAACCCCATTTTCTTCCCCACCTTAGACACTAGGTCCAGTGTATTTTATGCATATCCTTCCGCCAAGGATGGAAGTTTTAACAAAAAGTGAACACTCTGACACATCTTAGAAAAGCAATATTTTACTATGGTAAACTGAAAGGACACATTAGCAATAATGGATACCAGACAATTTGGTGTTAGGGGTAAGGTTCTCATCTCAGTCCATTCCATGTAGCATGGAATTCTGCCTGTCCAGGGTAAAGTCCTGCCAGGTTGCAAAAAGTATTTCATATTCCCAAGATCATCATCCTGAAACTCTTGCATGATTACCTTACAAGATAACTACCAAACTGCCTTCAGCAGATCCTGGATGTAAGGTTCGGGTTCCAGGCATAATTTCTCACTCTGCCAACAGCACCCCTTGCCATGCTGCCCACAGCTGCACTGCATTAGCCTGTTTATGGCCATGCACAAAGTCTGGAAATGCTCAGAGCAGACCAGTGAGGGCCCACTGCAACTTACTGTTCACTTCTATGTTTATTTTTACATAGGTGCGCTCTTAATATACCACTTGTGTTATGTTTTAATTTGCATAAATGACACTGTGCAGTAAATCTCATTCTGTTTATTATTTCCCTCTGGAAATGACTACACATATGTAAGACTGAATATTATTCGGCCATAAAAAATGAAGTGCTGATATATGGTACAACATGGATGTACCTTGATTATATAATCCCATTTACATGAAATGTCCACAAGTAAGGCTGGGTAAGGTGGCTCACATCTGTAATCCCAGTACTTTAGGAGGCTGAGGTGGGCAAATTACTTGAGGTCAGGAGTTCAAGACCAGCCTGGCCAACATGGCGAAACCCCATCTCTACTAAAAATACAAAAAAAAAAAAAAAAAAGCCAGGTGTGGTGGCGCACACCTATAGTTCTAGTTACTCAGGAGGCTGAGGCAGGAGAATTGCTTGAACCTGGGAGGTGGAGGTTGCAGTGAGCCAAGATAGCGCTACTGCACACCCTGGGCAACAGAGCAAGATTCTATCTCAAAAAAAAAAAAAAAAAAAAATGTCCAGGATAGACAAATAGTGAAACAGAAAGACTAGTGGATGCCTCGAGCTGGGTGGGGAGGAGGGAGGTGAGGGACTGCAGAGTGATAGCTAAAGGGTATAAGGTCTCTTTTGGGGATGACGCAAATGTTCTACAACTGATTGCGGTGACACGTACAACTCTGTGAATATACTAAAACCCACTACGTTGTACATTTTAAGTGAATTGTGTGGTATGTGAATTATATCTCAATAAAACTATTGCAGAACAAAAAAGAAAAAGCCAATGGATGTCTTGCATCCCATTCCCTCCCTTTACATAACCCAGTTCTGACTCAAGTGTCATGTACCTGATTGATAGAATCAAATCGTATTCAGAACTCAGCATTCCAGGTACTACTCTAGCCTCCGCATCAGGGGCCAGCACACTTGAGGGTGTGGGATAGATGCAGAAGATCATCACTGTACTCGTCAAATTTCTCCTTTTTAATTTCATACTTAGTTTATTTGTATATTCACCCTTTCCCCTGATTAGTCGTGCCGGAAATTTGTGTATCTTATGAGAGTTTTCAAAACAGTCCACATTCAGTTTGGGTCATCACCCTCATTTCACATGTGTTTTCCATTTCATTTATTCCCACCTAGATCTGTTATTTCCTTCCTTTTTGTTTCTATTTTGAATTGAATGCTTAGCTTACCTTTTTTTTTTTTAAGACACGGGGTCTTGTTCTATTACCCGGGCTGGAGTGCACTGGCATGATGACGGCTCACTGCAACGTCCGCCTCCCGGGCTCAGGTGAGCCTCTTACCTCACCCTTCTGAATAGCCGGGACTACAGGCATGAGCCACCACACCCAGCTAATTTTTTTTACTTTTTGTAGAGACAGGGTTTGCCATATTGCCTAGGCTAGTCTCAAACTCCCAGGCCTAAGTGATCCGCCCCTCTAGGCCTCCAAAGTGCTGAGATTAGTCGTTAGCCACCACACCCAGAAAATAATCTTTCTAATTTTCTGATAAATGTATTCAAAACTATAAATTTCCCTCTAAGCTCTCTTTTAGATTCACACCAGATATTTTGACATGCAACGCTTTGATGGTCATTATGGGTATATCTTAATTTTCCTTATGATTTTCTCCTTAACATATAGGTTAACATGGTTGTTTTTATTTATAGACATAGGTAATGTTTCCCCCTATACTTTTTTAAATTTCAAATCTTATGACACTGCAATCAGAAGATATCTGTATGATGTAGACTGTAATTTGTTGACTTTCTTATATTCTGGTACATGGCTGATTTTATGGGAGCTTATGTGTTCAAAAAGAGTATGATTTAGTATTTGTGGATTTTACTTATGCATTTAATTGAACTTATCATTCATATAACTGAAACCATTTTTATCTTTTACTTTTATTTTTTGGAGGCAGGGTCGCACTCGGTCACCCGGGCTAGAGAGCAGTGGTGTAATCATGGCTCACTGCAGCCTCCAATTCCTGTACTCAAGCCACCCTCCCGCCTCAGCAGCCCGAGGAGCTGAGACCACAGGCAGGTGCCACCATGCCTGGCTAATGTTTTTATTTTTTTGTGGAAAATATGTTGTTGCCCAGGCTGGTCTCAAACTCCTGGTCTCAAAGCTAAATGTCTACCTTGGTCTCCCTATATCTTTCATTTTAAAAATTTGTTTGACTTTTCAATACCAACGGTGGTATGTCCAATTACAAATGTTAGTTTCTATTTTGCTCTACACTATTTCCATCAGTTACTGCTTTTATCTGGACACTGTACTGTTATGGGTAAATATTCCTGATTTATTCTATCAGTATATGATGTACGTTGCTCCTTATGTTTTATCTCCTGTATTTTGTCCAACATTACTGTCTTGATTTTCTTACAGTTCATCTTTGCCTAAGATATTATTTTCTATTCCTTCAAAAATATTTTGTACAGCACTTATGCATTTATGTACGTGATCAAAACTCTTCTGTCATATTCCTTTCTCATTGTGTCCTTGTTTGGTTTTGCTAATGAGGTTATGTTATCCTCACAAAACAAGCTGGAAACTATTCCTTCTTTTACTGTCCTTTGAAATATGGTGTTTAAGGTTAGCGTCAGCTGTCATTTGAGTGTCTGGTAGAACTGAGCCTGGAGCTTTCTTGGTTGGAAGATTTTTTTTTTTTTTTTTTTTTGAGACGGAGTCTCACTCTATAGCCAGGCTGGAGTGCAGTGGCGCAATCCCGGCTCACTGCAACTTCCGTTTTTCCGGTTTCAAGCAATTCTCCTGCCTCAGCCTCCCGAGTAGCTGGGACTACAGGCACGCACCACCACGTCCGGCTAATTTTTTGTACTTTAGTAAAGACGGGGTTTCACCGTGTTGGCCAGGATGGTCTCGATCTCTTGACCTCGTGATCCACCCGCCTCGGCCTCCCAAAGTGCTGGGATTACAGGCGTGAGCCACCGCGCCCGGCCCGGAAGATTTTTTAACTGATTCAATTTCTTTGATGGGTAAAAAACTGTTCAGCTTTTCTAATTTTTCTTGAGTCAGTTTTTGGAAAATTGCATGTTTTTCCCCTAGGAATTTGTCCACTTAAATTTTCAAATGTATTGGCATAAAGTAGTTCCTTGTATTTCTTATCAGCTAGTTTTAACTGCTTTCATTTTTAGTGAGCTATAATTCACATGTCATCAAATTCACCTTTCTCAAGTGTACAAATTGCTGTTTAATACATTCATAGGGTTATGCAACGATCACCACTAATTCATGAACACCTTCATGATTCCAAGAAGAACCTCTGTACCTGTCAGCAGTCATTCCCAGTTCCCCGCTCCCAGCCCCTGGCAACCATGAATCTACTTTCTGCTTCTGTGGATTTGCTTATTCTGGGTATTTTACATCTCATTGACATAATCTGGACATTTTATATCTCATTGAAATCATACAACTTGTGGTCTTCTGTGTCTTGCTTCCTTCACTTAGCATAATATTTTCAAGGTTCATCCACATTGCAATATGTATCAGACCTTCATTCCTTTTTCTGGCTAAATAGTATTCCATTGTATGGACCAACCACATGTGTATATCCATTCATCAGTCTGACAGACACTTAGGTTGTTTCCACCTTTTGGCTATCATGAATAATGCTGCTATGGACAAGTTTTTGTGTGAGCACATTTCCAATTCCCTTGGAGTAGAACTGCTGCATCATATGGTAATTCTGTGTTTAACTTTTTGAGAAACTGCCAAACTATTTTCCAAAGTAGCTGCATCATTTCCCATCCTTACCAACAATGTATGAGAGGTCCAATTTCTTCACATCCTTGCCAGCACTTGTTATTTTCCTTTTAAAAAAATCAACCATCCTAGTGGGTGTGAAGTCGTATCTCACTATGATTTGGATTTGCATTTCCTTAACCGCCAATGACATTGGGCATCTTTTCATGTGCTTGTTGGCAATCTGTATATCTCCTTTGGAAAAACGTCTTTTTAAAGCTTTTCTTTTTCTATTTTTAAATTGGATTATCTTTTTATTAAGTTGTACTAATTACAACTTAGCTTTTTAATCTCTGCTATGTCAAGTTCTCCCTTACTCATTCTTAATATTATTTATTTTTCTCTATTAATTTTACCAGATAATTAATTTTATACGTTAATTTGGCTGGCTAAAGTGCCCAGGTATGTGGTTTAAAGAACCTGACTGTTTCTTTAAGAGTGTTTTAGGAGGGAATTAACCTTTAAGTGGGTGGACTTTAAGCAAAGTAGATTGCCCTCCACAAAATTAGTTGGCCTCATCCAATCAGTCAAAGGCCTAAAGAGAAAAAGAGTGACCTCCACCAAGCCATGTAGCAACAGACGGCTTTTGGACTTGACTTGCAAACATCAGCTCATCTCTGGGTCTTCAGCCTGCTGACCCAACCTGCAGACTGTGGAACTTGCCAGCCTCCATAATCATGTGAACCAGTTCCTTAAAATAGATCTATCTACATAGATACGTATCCTATTGGTTTTGTTTCTCTGGAGAATCCTGACTAAATACACTTATCTGTCTTATTAATATTTTCAGAGAATCACTTTTGGTTTTGTGGATCTTCTTTACTATTTGGTTTCTATTTCATTAATTCTGCTATATCTTTATTATTTTACTATGTGCTGCTTCTACTGTCTTCAGATTTGTTGTCTTTGTTCTCTCACTTCACAGTTTTTGGCCTTTCCTCTTCTCTTCTACTAGTTTAAACCCAACAGCCAACTGCCTCCAGGGGGTTCTCTCTGGATATTCCACAAGCAAATCAATCCCAGATGAGTTCCTCCACCTCCCAAACGCTCTTGCTCCTATGTTTCTTACCTTAGTGGACAATTCCACCAGCCACCTACAGTCTCCCAATCTTAAAACCTCAGTCCTAAGTTTCTCCCTCTTTCCCCAACCTGGCACATTTGTGGAGTCATCATTCCCTGTTATCTCTTTTATTTATTTATGTATTTTGAGACAGGGTCTCACTCTGTTGCCCAGACTGGAGTACAGGTGTGTGAACATGGCTCATGGTAGCCTTGACCTCCTGGGTTCAAGTGAGCCTCCTGCCTCGGCCGCCCGTGTAGCTGGGACCACAGGTGGGTGCCACCACACCCGATTTTTTAATTTTTTTGTAGAGATAGGCTATCACTTTGTTGCTCAAGCTGATCTCAAACTCCTGGGCTCCTCTCAAAGTGCTGGGATCACAGGCATGAGCCACCCCAACCAACCACTTCTTGTGATTCCTACCTCAGAAACTAGAGCCTGACTTTTGGCTGCAGCTCTCCCTCGTATCTGGTTCTTTGGCTACTCTCCTACTCCTTCTGCCCTGCACCATATTTTTGGGAAAAAAAAATTTTTTTTCTTTTTTTTTTTTTTGAGATGGGGTCTCACTCTGTCACCCAGGCTGGAGTGCAATGGCAAGATCTTGGCTCACTGCAACCTCCGCCTCCCGGGTTCAAGTGATTCTCTTCCCTCAGCCTCCCAAGTAGGTGGGAGGATCACAGGCACCCAACATCATGCCCAGCTAATTTTTGTATTTTTGTAGAGATGGGTTTCACTATGTTAGCCAGTTTGGTCTTGAACTCCTGACCTCAGGTGATCTGCCCACCTAGGCTTCCCAAAGCACTGGGAGTACAGGTGTGAGCCACCTCACCAGGCCTAGAGCAGACATCTAATCCTGTCATTCCACTGCCCCTCACATGACTCCCCAAAATTCCATGTCCCCTATACCTACCTGTTCTCCTCAGTCTTGAGACATATGGATTGAACCACCCAGACACAGTCAGCTTTTCCCTCTCCCTTTCACTCTGTCCATTATCCCATTTTTCATCAGTTACTGTTTTGGCTTGTTCCTTTCCATTTTCCATTTTGATGCTATTTTTTTCCTCTAAAATAAAAACCTGAATGAGACTAAATAATTTTGGCTTGGGGCTTTTTAAAAAAAGGGTGTATCAATTCTTCTTCCTTTTCTTCTTCTCACATGGACTTTATAAACTCTTCCAGTAACTTCTGTTTTGGAGAACAATTCGAGCCATTTCCTTTCTCCCCCTCCTTTCCTCTCTCTTATTTTACACTCCCTTCATTTATTCTGGAACCATGAGAGGCACTTATTTTCTTGGTTGATTTTTCAGGTTCTCAAACTGACTTTGTGGTTTCCATTCTTGTCTAACTCACAGAAACTATCTGTTCCTTTTTTGCAATCCCTTGAGCCTGTTTTGCCATACTCTACTGGGTGGTTAATGGCTTCTGGTTTGCTATTTATTGCTTCTAATTAACCGCTTGACTCACAGCTTTCAGGTGTTAATTTAGCACTTGATTCCTTGATGTTTTAAATTTTAATTGTCTGGCCACACTATTCAGCTTCATCCAGTAACTACTGCATCAGCCTTTTCTGGACGGCCTCAATTGTTCCTTCTCTTTTTAGGGTCATATTATGAAGTAAAGATATCAAGGGATTTTATAAGGTGTAAAGTTCCACACAGATGCGAATTGAGCCTTCATGGTGGCATTCCACTGCTTAGGAAACTGTAGTCCCTAACTGTCTACCATATCTGTTCCAAACCCTTCTTCTCAAGTTCACTCACAAAAATACCCAATTCCAGGCCAGACGCAGTGGCTCACGCGTGTAATCTCAGCACTATGGGAGGCCAAGGGAGGCAGATCTCTTGAGGTTAGGAGTTTAAGACCAGCCTGACCAACATGATGAAACCCCATCTATACTAAAAATACAAAAGTTAGCCAGGTGTGGAGGCACACACCTGTAATCCCAGCTACTCAGGAGGCTGAAGCACGAGAATCGTTTGAACCCAGGAAGTAGAGACTGCAGTGAGCTGAGATCATACCACTGCACTCCAGCCTGGGAGACAGAGACTCTGTCTCAAAAACAAAAACAAAAAGCCAATTCTACCTGTCCAATCCATTTCCTAGTGCATGTCAACAGAGACCCTCCATTCCAGGCGGGCAGGACACCTTACACCACCTTATCCATTATGTCAATCAATAAATCCACAGTTCCCTGCTACTTTGTAGCGTGCCACTTTAACTAAAATATTCAAACTTTCCTCAGGTCAGTTTCCTTAACTCTACAATAGCAATAGTAGTAGTATTTAACTCACAGTGTTGCTGTAAGAATTAAAATTACTATGGGACGAGGTACCTTAAAACAGTGCCTACCCCACAGTCAGCACATATTAAAAGTTGCTCTAATTGGTATTATGATCAGGCTAGATTCATGGAGGATACAAAGATAAATTAGATGCAAACTGTTACCCTTGAAGAACTTCCAGATTAGTAGAGTGGTAAGTTACATATCCACATACTGTCCACGGTAGATGGAGGAAGGATACAGGGAGATGATGAAACTTCTGGCCTTTGCCCCATGTTCTGTCCTTCTCTCTACCTCTCTAGCTCTTTCCCAAGAAAAACTGTGATCAGAACTCAATGGTCAGAAAATCCTTGATTGAGGCACATTTTACAAGTTGTCAGATAACTAGGCCTTAAAGATAAGTGACCATGAGAGGTGTTCTGTCTTTTCCTTCTTAGGCGGGATATGGCTCCAAGGGTAAGGCAGTTAACATCAGCTGGCTAGGTTAAGATTCCGTCTGCTTCTCAAACCTGGCCATCTTAGCAGCAGGGAGAAGAAAGCTTCATTTGGGACTTAACCCGTAGCCAACATCCAACTCAGTTCTGCTTGTTTTTCCCCAAAGAACCCTCAGAAATGAGCATTTGCCCATAATCAAATGGTAATGTGTTTCACAATTTTTTTTTCATCATGTTGACCAGGATGGTCTCGAACTCTTGACCTCATAATTCATCTGCCTCGGCCTCCCAAAGTGCTGGGATTACAGGTATGAGCCACCACACCAGCCTATCTGTTTCAAATTCTATCACTGCTCTGAATATATAGATTCTGGGTTAAGAACCTCGAGAAGTATACATGGTAGGATTCAAGCACTAAGACCCTACCTGAACTCCTGACCATAGAGAGCAAAGAGGGTCATGGCAGGGTTAGACGGTGTACTGTGGAAGAATATCTTTGCTTAGTGGGAGAAGAAAATCAGGGAAGGCTTCCTGAAAGAGGTGGCATTTGAGCTGACACTGTAAAGATGAGTAGTATAGGCTTAGACAGTGAGATCCTCAAAAAATTCTGAAAACTAGCATAGTTAAACCAAAACTTAACTTAAATTTTTAAAAATGACCATGTTAGGGGGCAATCATTTTTCTGAGACAGCAAATGAGCCAGTATCCCACTTCTGGATTTGGGGGTCTTGGGCAATCTGGATACTGTGGGTAAATAGTCTCTGGGTAGGGTAGGTAATGGTCAGTAGGCTCTCTCCTAATTTCAGTGGAATCTCCATTCCCATCTCCATTATTCAAATTCCCTTTTTCTGATTTTTTTTTTTTTTTTTTTGAGATGGAGTCTCACTCTGTTGCCCAGGCTGTAGTGCAATGGTACGATTTCAACTCACCACAACCTCTGCCTCCCGGGTTCAAGAAATTCTCCTGCCTCAGCCTCCTGAGTAGTTAGGGTTACAGGCGCCCACCACCACACCCAGCTAATTTTTGTATTTTTAGTAGAGATGGGGTTTCGTCATGTTGGTCAAACTGGTCTCGAACTCCTGACCTCAGGTGATCCGCTCACCTTAGCCTCCCAAAGTGCTGGGATTAGAGGCGTGAGCCACTGCGTCCGGCCTTCTCTGACTTTTATACTCAGTTTCATGGCTATTCGAGACATAAGAAGGGGGTACCCTGCACAGAGGGAACAAGCACCCCGTCACTAGAAATGGACAACCTCAAGTGTATTGATAAACTAAGTCAAAGGCATTACTTGCCACGTCCTCCAAGGTAGGTCAGGCTCCCTCCTTCCTTCTCCACTAAATCTATCCTAGGAGAGTTCTACCCATAACCTCTCATCTCCTGAATCCATGGGTAATTTTGAGTCTTCATGCTATCAGGCCTCACCTTGGTAGGAAACAGGCTCTTTTCCTTTCCCTTCTGGGACACTCCTCTCTCCTGGTTCTTCTTCCCTCTCTCTCTGGCAATCCTCCTCAACCCTTGCTTTTAAGGCAATATCACTGTTTACTTCTAAGCATCTTGGGAGAGTCTCTATTCAGGACCCACAGGGCTGAAGCCCAGGCCCAGGGTAATCTAGAAGAGGCACTGCCTCTGATAGTCCCATGCCACTTACATCCCACCCACCAGATGGTGGTAGAATCTGTATCCGAAGAGGAAGTGAAACTGAGAAGAGGGTAGGAGAAGAATGGAGAGTAAGAGCTCAGAAAGCTCAGGGTGAGGGAAGGAGAGAGGTGAAACATGGTTGTAAAAGGCAATTGAACCAGGGAGGAAATTTCAGAGAAAGCAGTTGAAGATTCATTCAAGGAGCAGGTTGACACCATCGCAGATTTTTTTTTTTTTTTTTTTTTTTTTTGAGACATAGTCTCACTGTGTCACCGAGGCTGGAGTGCAATGGTACTATCTCAGCTCACTGCAACCTCCGCCTCCTGGGTTCAAGTGATTCTCCTGCCTCAGCCTCCTGAGTAGCTGAGATTACAGGCACGCACCAGCATGCCTGGCTAATTTTTGTATTTTTAGTAGAGACGGGGTTTCACCATGTTAGCCAGGCTGGTCTCAAACTCCTGACCTCGTGATCCTCCCACCTTGGCCTCCCAAAGTGCTGGAATTATAGGTGTGAGCCACCGCGCCTGGCCCCATCACAGACTTTTGAGTACAATGCCCACAGGTTAGAGGCAGGCTTCAGGAGGGTTAAACTGGTTTTATGGTGGGAGAGGGAAACAGACAAACTAGGGATTGGTACACACAGAATGGTGGGAGGGGGAAAACAGACAAACTAGGGATTGGTACACATGTAGCAAGCCCTGCTGCGTGCTGTGCGGTCACCTCATCTAAATGCCTTCCTACTTCTGTCTCACTGAAGTCTTTCCTACTTCATGGCTGGACTCTATAAAGCTGTTCTTGATGGCTATGGACCATCTGATATCCATGTTCATAAAACTTTCTGGACTATACAATGAACATACCATTCTCTCTGTACAGAGAGTCAAAGCATGTACAGAATCTGACCTTATCCTTCATTTGCTAGATGCATGAGTCCAATCAGAATATAAGCTCTCGCATGCCACATTTAAGCCACCTGGCAGGATAGGCTGTGTACAATATAAAGATACACTAGATGCTTTCAGAAACAGACGGGCTTTGGAATATTTATTCTTCTCCAGAGTGACAGATTCTGTTTCTGCTTCTTGTCCTCCCTCCTCCCATTTCTCCTTCTTCCTGGCCACATGGCTGCCCGCGAGAAGACTACATTTCTTAACCTCCCTTGAAGCTAGGTCATTGTAACTATGTTTTTGCCAAAGGAATGTGAACAGCAGTAGTATGTGCAGCCAGCCTAAAAGGTAACTACTTGCTCTGAACTTCTCTTGTTCAATCTTGAACAAGGACATGCATGCAACCTGGCTTCTACTGTACAGATGAGGACAAAGCCTTAGGGGACAGTAGAGGAACAAGATGGAAAGAACCTGGGTGCCTGAATGACCTTGTGGAACAGAGTCATTCTACCAACCCCAGACCAACCAGACTTTTAACAGAGAGAAAAATATACTACCTTATTTAAACCACTATATGTTAAAATCTCTATTTCAGCAGTTAAGCCTCTACTTAATATATTTCCCAAAATCTATTCTCTCCATCTTCTTTAATACAGTAATTCTGATTTTTTAACTGGGCATATTATGTCTCAGCTAACAGACTGTACTTACCACCCTCCTTTGTACCTATGTGCAACCAGTTGTGGCCAAAAAAGTATAAAAGTTATTATATGAAATTTCTGAGTAATCTCCTTATAAAAGTAGTCAGTGACCTTCTTCCCCACTTTTTCTGCTTTATTTTCCCCTACTATCTTGAATATGAATATAATGGCTGGAGCTCAAGCAGTTATTTTGAACCATGAAGTTACATTGCTAACAACTGTGAAGAACCAGAAGGGTGGGATCCAGGGGCCCTGATGACCAAGGAGCCTCCACACCAGTTCTGGATGACATAGTTCCAGGTTTCTTCCTATAAGAGAGAAACTTTTACCTTGTTGAAGTTATTAATGTGTGCTTGTTGTATACAGCAGAACTTAATGCTAACAACAGATACATCCACTAACTGATACGAGTTCCTGAGACTCAACACTTCAAATTCCAGCTGGATTGTTGGCTATCCCTCTTAAGCAGAAGAAAAGTCACTACTTCCCAAAGTTGCTAAAGTAAGAGGCCAGTTTCCACTCCTCCTGATCATCATCAGCTTGGCTTTTGTGCTCACTGAAGCAGCTCTACAGGGAAGCCCTTGGCTGACAAACTCCCAGTCTGTGGGCCCAGCAGGCCCCAACAATGGTGGCTCACACTAGGAGACCATATCATATGTGGCGTCATAGAAGAGGGATGGGAGTGGGGAAGCTGATGTGACCCAGCTCTGATGGGTCAGTGAGCAGGAACAGCACGCTACGAGGTGGGCGCTGGTCACTGCAAATTTAGGTCGATACAGACAGGGAGGAAATAAGGCAACCTCACTCTTTAGATTGGGGTTTTTCTGCTTCCCCTCAACTGCCCTGGCCAGATGGCGGCCTCCTCCCCTACAACCCAACCCCAGGCGGCAAAGGTGGAAGCCATGAGAACTGGCGGAGCTTAGATTCAGCGCCCACCGCTATCCACAGCCTTGCAGAACTTGGGTGACTGCTCCCTCTCCCAGCCTCAGTCTCCCCATCTGTAAAGCGGGCGGCAGGTATTGACACCTCTCTGGGCCCTTCCTCCAAGCCGACGGAGGTCTGGGACTGCGCTCCCCATCCCGGCCTCGCCTCTGCCAGAGCCGCCTCCACCGACATCTTTTCCG
>PVKP010036656.1:0-22286 GCA_004027715.1 Plecturocebus donacophilus | reverse complement strand
AAAAAAAAAGAACTTGATTAATAAGTGTCAGCATCATCATTCAGAGTATCTATAACTATCACAGCATAAAGTAGCTGGAAAAGAAGCACATATATAGAATCCAGTGGTTTTCAGATTCCAATTTATCAAATAGATAAAAGTGAACCTGTTTTGTTAAAGAGGGGAGGGAAAGGGGACGCTGCTTCTTAGGCCTCATCTTGATGGTGGCCTGTGTTGCATAGCATCTTCACATAAGCCTGTGAACCCCTAATCTGAGTTACTTAAAACACTTTACCTATGTGGAAACTGAGACTGGAATGGTCAAGCGACTCGCTCACAGTCATATACCCAGTTTGTGGCAGAGCTGATTCTCAATCTCAAGTTACCAAGCACAGTGTCCTTTTTCTGGGCTTTTCCCACAGCACCAGATAACTGCTAGTTTATCTGTTCATTGGGCTGGTCCAGTTTATCTCTGTGCCCAAGAGCAGTTTAGAAGAAGTAGCATTTTCATGCAAAAATCTTTGTTGAAGGAGATTCGTGATTAACTGAAATCACCCAAAGTACCAGAAACCATGAAGGGCAGCACAGCGTGTTTTTATCTGACCCATTTGTTCCAGGATGGGCTCTCTAGCTGAGCAGCCTAACAGCCTGCCACCAACCTGTCTCATGAGCCCTGCACACATAAACAATTAGAGAAGTTAATGATAGGCATGAGAGACTTGGTGGTGGCCAATTAGAGCAGACCCCCCGCAGAGCTTCATCACAGGGTAGCTACGTCAATATCCTCCTCCGTGCAGCAATCCTTGTGATTAATGTAATCACTGTAATTACTGACCTCTCTTCTGAGAGTCTTGGCCACATGGAAGAGTTGAATGTTTTCCCTGAATGCATTGTTTCCAAACAATGTATGTCCTTAATTATAGAACATGATGTCATGAGTTCTGATGAGGGAGTCGCCCTAGGGGAGCTGAGGATGGCCCTGAAGGCACAAGGGGTCCAGTTCAACTCATAGCCCACCCTAGGCCTCTCGGTCGCATACAGGTAGCCAGTTACTTGATAATTAACAAAACAAGCCTGTGGTTGTTGCTGTTGTCCATTTGACTCCTATGCCTTTTGGAACCATATATTGGGAAATAAAGGCTTTCTTTTTCCTCATGTACCTCATAATTATTGTGCCCCAGAACTGGCACATAGTTATTATTATTTTTCCATTCAGGAGTTAATGCTGCAGCCAAACAGGTCTGCATGGAAACCCAGTTTGCATTGAGAGGAAAATAGCTGGCTATTCTCAGACTAGACCACTTGAGGGCAGCATAGCCTTAGGAGAGTGTGTTTTGACCAACTAATCCATAACCTAAGGAGGAAACATGCAGTATGGGTATCACGTACACATCACTGTCATTCCGGGAGTAAAACCATAAAAAATGAGAACGTACTCCCAGGGAGTCAGCTCGCATTTAGGAAAGAAGGAATAAATATCTAGTTTTAAATGTGATTGCAAAGTTTTTTTAAGTAACGGAATTGCTTGGGGCAGGCAGGCTGTAAACGATATATAAGGGGAGGGATTTATTCTGTGAAATGAAGTGCTATTGCAAAAAAGAAAATGTGCAGTGCAGTATAGAAACAAAAAGGTAAACTAAAAGATATTGCACAGTGAAGCCTGGGGACACAATCATGAATATATTCGCAGGTCTTTATGATCCTCTCCGGTGCACATAGTTCTTCACAATGGACATGTCCCCATTATAACCTCTTTTAATTTAGCAGGGAGCTGCTTCTTTGCTTTTCCTTCATGTTTCGGGGATCTCAGGATGGATGAGAGAAAATAAAAGGGGGGGTTAGGAGGAAAGAGAAGAGAAGGAGGAAGGCATGCGGCTCTCTGCTTGGAGAATCACTAGCCATGGTCTCAGTCACAGGGAGACACGCTGGCTCCACGCAGCTCTGATCCTCCCCCAGTAAATTATTTGCAGATATCTTTCTGGTAGTTTTCACAGGATGCTAATTAATCTCAACTGATCAGCCTAGTGTGATAGAGTTATTTAAATTCTCTTTCCAAATATCATTGCATACGTACCTAAATAACGGACCAATCATTGATTTCCAGAAACCTGTTTGGAAGGCATTCTACATTCCTTCCCTTGCTTCTTTTTATGGGCCACAGAAAGAACATGATAGTTCCTGCATACATTTCCCAGATTGTCCAAAGAGGTCGAACTCTTAATGTTAAGCACAGTTCTTTTGAGACTGTGGTTGTAGGGGTGAAATTAAAGAAAGATCTGAAAGCTAATGGAAGCTACTCACATGAGCAGCTTTTTAGTGCAACCTCGGTTGGAACGTCAGTGACTCTTTGAAAATTCTTTCTTCCATCCCAAGTCAATATCCTATCAAATTGTCTTCTGTATTTTTTCGCAAATCTCCAAACAAAAACTCATACCTCCTGGAACACAGAGGTAATCTTGGCTAGTTTGCAGATATGGCCAAGGAGATTAGGTGAGAAGTTCTCTGATTTTCTTCCCTTCATTGCTAATTTTGCCTTTATTCATCCCCTTCAGTCTTTTCTGGGATATTGTTCCATCAAACATCTCCCTGACTCCACCCTTTTATTTTCAACCTTTTCCTCTGCACTTATGGGGAAGGTTCTTTACCTTGTTTCTCTTTCCAGCATCTATTCTATCTCCATTCACACTAGATTTCTTGAAAAAGGTCTACACAGGACCCCCCATGCTCTGGCCTTCCTTTACTATTTCCCTCGCATTATTTTCTCCAGAAACGATTCTTTAAAGCCCACCAGTGAGCTACGCATCTCCAGTGGTCCAGTGGTTTCTCCTCAGCTCTTCTTAGCGTATCACAACCCTGTTACTATGATGGCAGCATTGACCTGAAATCCCCCAACCTCTCTCCCTTTGAAATACTTTCTTCATCTGAATTCAATAACATGTGAACTCACTGGCTGAACATTTCCCCTTAGTCTCTGTAAGGAAGTGGAAGGGAACCCTTCTTGATGGAAGAATTTGCTTCCTCCTTGATGTAAGAATTTTTCAGTACTCAGCCCCTTTATCTGCTATGTGTTCTTTACTGAGCTCATAGAATCCTGCAACTTTAACCACCATCTTTTCGCTCATAACTCCTCAGTGGTATTTCTAACAATCTCTCTCCCAAGCCTTGTGCCTGCCTTTCCAACAGGATTTTTGTCATTTCCACATCTCCTATATCTCAAGCAAATATTTCCAAAATAGAACTCATTTTCCTGCACAGCCTCCCCACATACTGGTCCCAAACTGACTTCCCCTTCTTACCTTTCCTCAACTCTCAAGTCAAAATTTCAACTATCCTTGACTTCCCCTTTGTTATTTGTAAGTTGGTTGCACATGGGGAGCACAGGATTACGAAACATCTTTTCAGAATCCCCCTTCTATGTGCACTGATAGTGTTCTATTTCAAGTCTTCATTTTCTCACCTAGACTTCTGAAATGATCACCAAAATGTTGTCTCTGTCATTAGTACCCTCTTCCTCTTTCCAGCCCAATCAGTATTTAGCCATTAGCTATTATTTTCCAAAACAGTTCTTTCCATACAAAAGAAACTGATAACATTAGTTGCTTCCAAAATAAGGGACTGGGAGACACAGATGTAAGAGAAAATTTACATTATGTACCATCTTGTTCCTTTAAAATGCTGTGCCTTATAAACACATTAACTATTCGGAATAATAATGTTTAAATTAAACATTAGGTATTATCTGTTTAATTTTTAAAAAATATCCTCTTCAGATATTCTTCTGCTCAAAATCCTACATACCTTGCCTTTGGAATAAAATCAAAGTTCATCACATCGTTCAAAGCCCCTAAAATGGCCTTTCTAGTTTTCCGTTTACTCTGCTTTCCATCCACCCCCTGGCATATTCCACAGGCCAGACTTTGGCCAGCACTCTGGATTCTTAGGCTTCCAAACCTTTGTTTAAACCATTCCCTCTGTCAGTGGTGTCTTTCTTCATCCCAAATGAAGTCCTACCTTCCTTCCAGCTTCACCTCAGACGACACCAATTCCAAAGTATTTTTCCAGATCCCAGCATTTAGAACTACTTCTTCCCTTCTGTAAGTTTCCTGGTCTAAGTACTTGATCTTTCTATCAAAGTCTGCCTGGTTTTGTAGTTGTTTGTGCACATGACTGTTCTTATCTTTGTGTATTTTGCACTGCTTAGTTCAATGCATTTCACATGATGGATACTTGGGAAATGTTTCTGAATGTCATCGGTCCTCAAGACACTGAAAAATCCAAAATTAGAACTGTTCGGATATAAGACTCAGTGGCATCTTTGTGTCATTTACTATTGTCATTGATATTAAGGAGTACAAAGCTCAATGGGTTCCCTTTAGGGCTATGCTTCTCCTAGTATGGTCCTAGATCTGGAGTACTTGCTAATGTGAAGATTCCTGGGCTCCAAGAAACCTACTGGTTCAGAATCCCTGGGGTAGGATTTGGCAATCTGTAGGTTAAGGGTGTATCCCAAGTGCTCCTTATGTACACTGAAGCTTGAGAGCCTCTGCTCTAATAGGATGTAGCAGGGTTTAGGGAGGAAGGTTTCAGAGGCAGATAATCCTTGAGGTGTGCTCCTGCTTGTCTGCTCAGTGCTCCTTAGCTTCTGCCCGTCTTTCAGCCCTGCTGCTCAGCTGGCTCCCTGTGCCTAGCTGTGCCTCGTGCTCCTGGAACATGATTTGCCCTCTGTCTCTTCTTTCAGGAGACAGCTGAGCTGTCAAGCTCTGACTCCCTGCAGAAGTTGTCTGGTGGGAGAGGGATGCCTCAGACTTCAACAATAATATCATATTTTTTCAGTCTTCCTTCTCCCCTAAAACTGCTGTTGGCAAGGGACTATCCTCTGTGTTGTAGACAGGAAGATCTTATGTTCCAGAAAACGTTGAGACTTGCCTAAGCCACTGACATATTAATAGAGTTAATATTAAAAGCCTTGTCATTCCCAGTGACACTGGGCATTCCCAGTGACACTGCGTCAATCAGTAAGTCAATCAATCAACCAACAAATGTTTAATGAATGCCAATTAGGCATCCAGAAGTGTCCTGTTTAACATCTGCTGGCTGGGCTGGGCCCTGAGCAGAACTTGGTTCAGTGTCCTTACATTATCCCTGATCGAGGATCTAATTCTGTACCATGTTGTCCACAGTTGGCTGCCTTTGTTGTCACACCAGGTTGCTTGGCTATATTTCATGTGAACATCACCATTTACTATACGATTCTGTAGGCCCTAATGAAGTTAAGAGGAGCAGGGGATGAGGGCCAGCTATTTAGCCCTCCAATGTGAACAACTACTCAGCAATATTAGCTTGATATTTCCCCTCAGTCTGTTAGATTTTCCTTGCCCTTCCATTGAATTAAAATTAGAAATTCTGTGAACAAGTGACTCTGTGAAAGAAACCTTCTTCCCCTCTGCCAATCTATACACATAAGAAATCCTTAACCCTCAGTATAAACGACCTTTGTTCTCACAATTTCCAAGCCTTTTTTAGGTTATAATTATTATTTAAACCAACCCTATGATCCCCAAACCTTTCTAAAACTAATCAGCCCATAGGATGCCCTCATGCAAAAGGCTGCATTTTCTGCACTTACATTTTCATTTATTTTCTAATAGTCGCAGTGGAAAGTGTAACCATGAATGTACAACTCAGAAATCCAGTTAAGACTTGCTTTTTTTCTGCCAACTTACTGTTTTATGAGCCAGAGATAGGAAAATAAATCCAACATGTTTAAAAATGCCAACTCAAACTTGAATTTCTGAGCCAAGAATGTTCTGTGGGTTAATATGCATTCTGCTAGGTCACTCAGAGTACACAAACCAAATTTCATGTGGTTTTCAAAGTAGCCCCAAAACTTGACCCTCATCTCACTTGGCATTGGTGATACCAAAGGTCACTGGCACATACCAAGTTTGAGAGATGATAATAGGCACCTATGGCCATTTTCACTATATCTAGTCTAGGATTTAGTCTATGATTTAGACTTCCCAGCTGTATTTAAAACTCAGGGAGCATAGTCCTTTACGGAGAAGGATTTTAGCTAATAATTTTATTTCTACATTTTTCCATACTCTGTTTCAGGATGCATCATGAACATGCTTTTCCTTTTTCCATCTCATTTCACCATTAAATAAATGCCCTGACTGGGTCAGAGGAGCCAGGAAACAGTGTTATTCAGTATGCTATTGATATTGCCCCCTAAAGCCTCCAACAACTTCCCTATAGGCATCTCAAAATGGAACAGAAAGTCCCAGTGGGTCACTGTTGTCCATTCATACACACTGCGAATGTGTTATATGTCTCACTCAATAAACCAACACAGTTTTGCTGAATTATGCTGAGTCGAAGTGTTCTTAAATCTTATTATACTTATTACTGTTCTAGGTGAAACTGCAAACAAATAAAACCTCTAATGAGTTATTTTTGGACATCTAAATGGAAAATGTTAAGTGACTTCTCAAGTTTACAAAACAGGTTAATAAAGGTAGAATAAAAGAACTACAGTCTAAAAACTTTCCTCTAGGACTACAATGAAATTTATTTTATCTCATAACACAGAATATCCCATGTAAGGAACATCAAAGAGAAGTTGGATAATATGCTTTTCATTCTTTAGAATTTCACTTTGATGCAGATAAAATTGCATTAGTTATTTTTAATTTTACTTTCTTCACTTTCTAAAATGCCTAATGTGGGACAGTCATGGTGGCTTACACCTCTAATCCCAGCCCTTCGGAAGGCTGAGGCAGGAAGATTGCTTGAGTCCAGGAGTTTGGGATCAGCCTGAGCAACATAGCGAGACCTCATCTCTACACAGAATAAAATTCACTGGGTGTGGTGGTGACTGCCTGTGGTCCCAGATATATCGGAGGCTATTTGGGAGGATCACTTGAGCTCTTGAGGTTGAGGCTACAGTAAGCAGATATCACACCACTTTGCACTGCCGCCCATTTAAGAAAAAAGCCTCACGCAGACCCGAATCACTGCTTCTAGATCTGCTTCTAGAGTCTTTTCTTCTCTTAGTACTGATACATCTGAAAGTAGAATGAGAATTGTATTGCTATTTAAGTATATTAGCAGTGTTATTACTATGTTCTGTTTTTGCTTTTAAAATGTATAATCACCTACTCTATGTCTACGTCTTTTATACCTTTCCTATATTCTTCATAACATATAAGATGTGTATAATCATCATAACCTTACAGAAAAGGAAAGGGACTCAGAAGTATTCTGTAACATGTGAAGTACTTAGTTCAGAGTCTGGCAGGTAACAATCCTCAATAAATATTAACATTATCATTATTTTTCCCAAAGCCTCAGCGTTATTAGATGGGAGAATTTGAGCTCAAACTCAAATATAACGACATGGTTTTTGTTGGTATGTACATGCACTGCCTCAATTTTCACACTTGATTTCATGAGCAGAAAAGTTATTTTAATTCTGTTTATTTGAACAGCTAGAATCAATATTGCTTACACTATATTTATTTGTCAGTATCTTTAACATTAATTTATGTGAATGCACACCTGCATATTGTATTTGCTTGATTTTGGTTTTGTTTTTAGGTTTTAATATTCTCTACTGTCATGTTTTTATGAAAACCAAGAATTTGCAGCTTCATTTTTTTTTTTTTTTTTTTTTTTTTTTGGCCTGGGGATGAGAAGAAGGTGTTAATGGAGAAGCAAATAAATGTGAAATGAAACAGTCCCGCTCCAGGGAAGAGCAGGAAACTTCCCTAAAAGCAGAGGTTCCTAGCACAACCTTATATAGCAGGTTGAGCAAAACCTAACTCTAAAAATAGGGCTTGCTTTGAACTACAGGACAGCACATTTGGATTCTGTTTTGTTTCCAACTGGAGTTTCGGAAAGTGCATCCAATATTTCCTTTAGAAAAGCTCCACGGAGTTTCTCTACCTATGAGTTATTCTGAAAAAAAAATCTGTGAAAATTTGGACTTTAATTTTTATTAATAAATGGCTACAGCTTTCATTTTGGGAGGAATTCAGTTGACATTATGATGAAGACTTTCAGGTCCAGACATCCAGTGTTCCTTTTCTCCGTTAGCACAGTCGTGAGAGCTGCAGGAGCCTCACACTTGGCTCTGCCCAAGCACCATGCAGGCATCTCCGTGAAGGCTGGTGGCTAAGGAGCCTCCATAGGAAACATGCACCTTCCCTCACCACAAAGTTATTGAATCTCTTCAGTCTTAAGGGTCTCCACGTCTTGACAGAAGGCTCAATTTTGATGAAAACTTCTTTGGAAGAGCACCCAACTGGTACTTATGGTGAGCAGCAGCAGGTCTCACAATTCCCTTTTTCAATTAAAACAACAACAAAAAAACAAGGTGGTCACACACAAAACAAGAGTCATTGAATTAGACCAGAGCTAGGCTTTGGAAATTGAATTTAAAGGCCTGGTACCAGGGAGCTTAACTGCAGACTTCAATGTTTAAACACAGGGGAATTGACTAGGGAAAGCATCTGAGCTTGGTTCAGGCTGCACTCAGCTGCTTTAGCCTGGTCCCCTTGCCAGAAGAACCTGAATACATTTGAAAGCGTCAGGCCCTGGCTCATGATTATGCCTGTGGATGTTGTACCTATAGCTCGAGAGGAGATGGTTGTCTTCTGGGGGAGTACACAGCATGTGAAGATGTTTCTGGAGTGTAACTGGGAGTAGCTAAGGCTTTGGCAAGCTTAAGACTGAGTAGGAGTCAGAGCCTCAAACTGTGACTCAAATGGGCATATGATTCTGAACTTGTTTGCACCATTCTCTAATGGTTTCATGTGTGATCATATCTCCCTGGCAAGCCTGAGAGCATCTGAAGACAGAGAGCATGCTATTTTTGATTTCCCAAAAGAATCTGCCAGAGTCACGGACTCATTTTATTGACTGACAGTCACTGCTAGCAGTGACTTCAGCTGCAAATAAAAAAACAATTTGTGTTCTGAGTAATAAAGGAATGTGTCATATAGTCACGCTTCTGTGGTGTATCATTGATTCATTATGATAGAAATAGCCTGTGAAGCAGACATAAGCCAAATGCACACAGTATCTGGGAATCCTGTGGCAGAGACAGAAGAAATAAGTGGATGCATTAAGTTAGGGACTTGGTAGAGGGGGCCTAACTTGTGTTCAGGCAGGGACATAGACAGAAGCTCCCCAAGGAGACAACACCAAGGGTAGGCTGATGCAATTCACACATTCATGTCTTTTCTAATTCAGATGTTAAATCTTTCAGAATACAAAGATGAATATACATGGCCTCTGTCTATAAGGTGAGACATACCTAAAAACGGATAAATTAAGACATCAAACAGAATACCATATGGCAGTGCGATGTAACAAAAAGGGGTTTCGCACAAGAGGGAAAGGGAGCTGGCTTTGCATACAGGTTTTATAATCTATTATTGGCTGTATGACTTGGATTTTTTTTTTTTTTTTTTTTTTGGATGGAGTCTCTCTCACCCAGGCTGGAGTGCAGTAATGCAGTCTCGGCTCACTGCAACCTCTGCCTGCCAGGTACCAGGTTCAAGCAATTCTCCTGCCTCAGCCTCCTAGGTAGCTGGGACTACAGGTGTGTGCCTGTACAGGTGTGTTTCACCATGCTGGCCAGGCTGGTCTCAAACTCCTGACCTCGTGATCTGCTGTCTTGGCCTCCCAAAGTGCTGGGATTACAGGCACGAGCCATGGCACCTGGCCATGACTTGGATTTTTTAGCCTATTTTCTTCTCTGCCAAGTATGGGTAATAATACCTATCATATTGGATTATTGAAAGAATGAAAGGAGATACACATAAAACTGACAGCTCACACAGTGCACAGGATAGACCCTCAGGAAATGATCTATTCCTTCCTCTCCCAAAGGCATGTGCAGTACTGCGGCTCAGAGGCAAGAGCAACAGCTGCCTGAGAAAAGGAGGAGAGACATCACTTAGGAAATACATCTTTGCTTGACCCTGAAGAATCAATAAGTCTCTTATTCAATTATTTATTCAGCAAATGTTTACAGGGCACTGTTAAACACCAAATATTGTGCCAGATGCCAGGGATAAGATGGTGAGCAAAACAGACATGGTCCTGGTTCTCATGGATCTTACCTTCCAGACAGAGACCAAACAAACAGACACAGCAATTCTGAGCAGGGAGGCTAAGCTGGATAATTGGTATTTGTTTGTTTGTTTTTGAGACAGTCTTGCTTGGTCGCCCAGGCAGGAGTGTAGTGGTGCAGTCTCAGCTGACAGCAACCTCCGCCTCCTGAATTCAAGCGATTCTTGTGCCTCAGCCTCCCAAGTAGCTGGGACCACAGGTGTGCACCACCACACCTAATTATTGGAGTTTTAGAAGAGAGGGGGTTTCCCCATGTTGCCCATGCTGGTCTCAAACTCCTGATCTCAAATTATCTGCCTTGCCCCGGCCTCCCAAAGTGCTGGGATTACAGGTGTGAGCCACCACCCCTGCCTAAGCTGGATAACTGTAACTCTCAAATCCATTCAGGGGCTTCTGGCAAGATCACCAGGTGAAAGCAGCCTGAGACGCAGCCTGAACGGGGCCAACAGGCCTTTCCAAGTCAATGTCTTTGGGTTTAAACATAAAATTGTGCAGCTAAGACCATCGGTTCCAGGACTTTAAATTCAACTTCCTGGGCCTAGTTCTGGGCCTAATTAAATGACTCTTTTTAGTGCGTAACCTTCTTTTTATTTTAATTTTCTTTTTCTTTTTTTTTTGTTTGAGATGGAGTCTTGCTCTGTCGCCCAGGCCGAAGTGCGGTGGTGTAATCTTGGCTCACTGCAGCCTCCGTCTCCTGGGTTCAAGCGATTTTCCTGCCTCAGCCTCCCAAATAGCTGGGATTACAGCCGCATGTCACCATGCCTGGCTAATTTTTGTATTTTTAGTAGAGACAGGATTTCACCATGTTGGCCAGGATGGTCTCCATCTCTTGACCTCGTGATCTGCCCGCTTGGCCTCCCAAAGTCCTGGGATTATAGGCATGAGCCACTGCACTGGCCTGTTTTTGTTTTTCTAATTAAAGAAAGGAACTGCATCACCTACTGCTCATCGTAAATACCAGTGGAATGCTCTTCAAGAGAAGTTTCCATCAAAGTTGAGCCTTCTATCAAAGTCTTAAGATTGAAGGTATTAGACTTTGGGAGACACAGCTGGGGGGAAAAAGAAGAGAAAGAAGAGAGGATGCATGTTGCCTATTGAAGCTCCTTAGGCATTGACTTTTGCAGAGAGGCCTGTATGGTGCTTGGGGCAGAGCCAAGTAGAGACTCCAGTAGTCCTAACGATAGTACTTAGAGGGAAAGGGGCTGGGAGGACTTCTGGCCTTATATCATCCAAGAATCAAAGAGTGAGAAAGAGCAAGCAATGCAAAGGGTGAGAGGAGGAGCATTGTAAGCAGAAGCAGTATGTGGAATTGCCCTGAAGCAGAGAAGGGCTTGGCTGAGGGAGTGAAAGTATAGAGTAAAATGGGGAAAGGATAGTGCCTGATCGAGTTCCACCGAAAGGGCTTCAGGGGAGTTCATTCCAGAGTGAACAGCATGTGCAATGGTGTGGAGTCTTAAAAGAGTCTGGCATGGTCTCAGAATAGGGAGAATTTCCTTGTGGCCTCACTCTAGCCTGGAGGAACAAGAGGGTGGCAGGAGATGGTGCTGGGGAGGTAGGTGGGGGTCGGATTGTGAGGAACTTGCTTGTATGATATGTGAAGACATTTATATTTTGTTGGGTTTATAGGCGAGACTCTACACAGATTTTTTTATGTGGAAGGATGGATGCATGATTTGATTGTGGTAGTATAGAGGATGGATTAAAAGTGAAGAGATTGGAGGGGAGTTCAAATGCCAGGCTGCTAAAACAGTCTGAGTAAGGACTGAAATAAAACAGTGACAAAGAGGACTGGATTCAAGGGACAATCCTAAGGTAGAAACATGATGAAGAAGAAATGGAGTGAGGGTGTGATGAATGAAGGATGACAATGAGGTTTCTAATTTGGGAAGCACACATTCTATGAGCCATCACAGTGATGGTGCCATCCCCTATCAGGTAGCCTCTGGAAAGCCCCCCTTTATACTAATAAAAATGAAAATGACAAATAATGCCTTATCATTATTAGGAAATAGTTTTGACCCCAAAGACCCTTTGAAAGAATCTCAGGGATGCCTCCAACGTCCTTGGTCCACACCTTGGGACCTGCTGTTGTAGGCAGTGAGTTAGGATTCCTCTTACCATCCCTGACCCCTTTCCGTGACCTACTCACCACCACCAACCTCATAAATGCACTTGATCTGGAATTATTTGCCCTTGGATTTGCAATTGCATCTTCGGTTTGGAGATCCTAACCTGGCTCAGCAACCCCTTAAGCTTGTCTGTATTTCCATTTAGAGAACTTTTATAAGCACCCACCAATTTTGGGACCCCGATTTCTCTGCATGGCTTCATCTCTTGCTACTCAGATGTGGGGCATCTTCTGTTATCTACAAGATAGTTCCACCCTGGCTCTGAACAAAGAGAAAGCATTCTGTACTCTGGACCCTGGGCAGGTGATTAGGCAAAGCGAGATTCATCTTCTTAGGAAAACCACCCAAACCAAGTGGAGCTGACCTGCAAGAATAATAGGAGGAGATATGTGAGTTAATGGGAAACCAGTGTGAGTCCTTGGAAAATAAAGCAACATAAGAGAATTATTTAATCCATCTATTTAATTTTTTAATTAAATTCTGATTTTCAGAATTAAGGAAGGAAGAGAGGGAAGACAAGAAACAAAATGTGTATTTGTGTGTGTTTGTGTGTGTGTAGGCACTCTCTTTAAAGAAAAATAGTGCCACACAAGGAGGAAATGAAGTAGTAAGCATGTTGGACTGTATGGGATTGGCCATTGTAGAGAAACGTAATTTTAGTGGATTGACATTTATTTGGAAACCTTTTCCTGTAGACAAATGTATCTCATTTTATCAAGCCTCCTTGATTTAGTTTAGTTTAAAAGTCAAAGGAAAAACATATTCTGTTGTATTAAATTGTCAAGTACTGCTTGTTAACATGCCTCAGTGAGATTCAACATCTCACCACTCAAGTGTTAGATTTGTCCTGTGTGTAAGCCAGCAACGCCCCCTCTTCCTTCTCCACTTTGCTCTTCAAGCACAAGTCTCTTGTCCTACAAGTTTCTTAGACTACAGACTCCCATGACACAGATTTTCCTCCATATGACCTACGTCTTAGTGCAGTGTTTCTAGATGTTTGTATGAGAACCTGTTTAACTGATTTCAGAGGGATTTCTCTCTCCCTACCTTTTCTCCTCAGTTACATTTTACTTTGTATTTGAAATATTTTTCTGAATTTTCTAAATTTTAAAGGACTCTCAAATGAATATTTACTTATATTCTGACATACTGAAAATATATTCCATTATCATGTTTAATCCCTGGACTTATGATCCTAGAAGCACGGGGTGATTTAATGCTTTGCCTAATCTTACCTAGCAAGCCGGAAGAGACACAGGCTTAAGCCAGACCAGCTGATCTTCAGTGCTATGCATTGCCCCGAGCTGATTTATATTTCCTTTTATTATTGTTGAACATTTGGTTCTTCTAGGGGGCCTCTTGGTCAGTCACTGCCACCATATTAGGCCACACTCTGACAAGCAGTTTTATTCCTACAAAGAATCTAACTTCTTTCTCCAACATGTGGCCTCCTAAGACCACTGGGCTCTGCTGGTGATGCTTGAACTACCAAGGGGACAAGGCAGATAGCCAAAAATACACCAATTTTAGCAGAAAACCCTTCCATGAGTGACAGCTGGACCACCACAAAATCTATAAACACACTTGTTACTCATCTGCTGTGCCTGTAGGGCAAGCCAGGTAGGTGGCCACGGAACATTTTGTAGAGGAGAGGTTTCCTAGGCGGGGCTCCTGACAGAACCTGAAATGAGAAGAATAAAATGAGGTTGGCATTCAGAACATTGTGTGTTATTAGTTTAGCCCTGATTTGAAAGAGGAGACCTACCACCTAAATGTAATTTAAAGAACTGAGAGGTGGAGTGACAATTGGGTTAGATGTATCAATATGAGCACTGTTGATTCAACATATGACCTGGGGGATCATCTGAGTTTAAGTACTAGTTGGTTACTGAGGAATTTTCTTTAAAATCTCTTAAAAGTCTCTCTACCTAGCATTTTATCATCTAGAAAAAGGCAAAATTTTGGTAAAATGCAATCCTAACAACAGAGTAAATTTACATCACATAACCACAAGCTTGGTAGAAAGTGGCATGTAATTCACATAAACATCTTGGAAATCTAAAGTTAAAAATCCCAGGGATTATAAAAAAAATATGTCCTTTGTTTATAGTTTTTGGGTATTTAATTTTTAAATTTTTGGCATTTGTTTTCTTATCCAAATGCCTGCCAATGCAAAAATTAGATTATCTGAATAGGAGATAAGGTGTACCTAGACCCTCTGATTAAAGTTTTTTGGATTTTAGGCAAATAACCATAGATCCTTATCTGATGAATAATTTTTATTTACTATTTTTAAAATCACAAACTAATAAAAAGACATACAAGCAAACATGCTCTCGTGATTAATTCAGTTCATTCTTTTAGACTCCTTGAATGTAAGAGCAAGGTACATATGTTTTACTTCCAGTGCAATTCTCTATAGTATCTAAGTGCCATGAACACCCAGCAATGCTGTCTCATGATCTAATACCCGTAATTATTTGCACTATTGGCTTCGGATGATCACAGCCTGTAGCTCTCATTTGCAAAGTTCCTTAAACATATGCCTTTGTGATGAATCAGTCATTTCTTGAAAAAAAAAAAAAAAAAAAACAGAACTAGACCCAGATACTGTGTTAGATATTTGATATGGGAAATATATATTCCAACTTGGATGTATATTGAGCTCCAAGCCTAATATATGTGATAATAGCAACTATTATTTACTATTTATTGTATACCTATCACTGTGATTGGCATCTTATATATATTATGTCAGTTATTCCTCTCAAAAATCCCCTAAGATAGGCATGTTATTTCCAGGTGAGAAAACCAAAGTTTGTTAATTAAATAACTTGCTCCAAGTCACATAATTAGTAAGTGAAGGAGGAGTTATTTGAACTTAGGTTGTCTGATTCCACAGGCTTTGCTTTCAGAGTGGCAGTATGATGTGTTTTGAAAGCTTCAGAGTCAAATTATAAGCTTTGACTCTGATGCTAGACTACTTAGGTTTAAATCTTTGCTCTATCCCTTAATAATCAATAACTTATGAGACCTGGGACAGATGACTACAATAAAATTGAACACATGACTTACATTTGAGGTCCATGTCATATTTCTATTGGATAGTGCTAGGTCTGGACTTTTCCAAATGCTGTCTTTCATTCTTTATCTATGTATCTATTTATCTATTCTATCTATCTATCTATCTATCTATCTATCTATCTATATCTATCATCTATCAATCATCTAATTTTGCTTTTTTCTGGCTTGCCTCTTTTCATTTCTTTGTCTACATTGGTGCTAAAGATGTCTTGCTAAACTCAATCCAATCCAGCCTCTTTTGTACTGAAAAGCCTTTGCTAGCTCCTTTCACCTGCAATAGAAAGTCTGAACTCCATTATGGGGCATACACAAACTTTTCATCCTCTACCTATTCAGCTTCATATCGCTCATGACTCTCGTCCTTGCACTTCGCATCTTGGAAACACTAAGCTGTTGGTTCCCAGGTCATTTCACACTTTTGCACTTGTTATTGCCTTTGCTTTGAATGCTCCTCCCTTTTCTGGTTGCAGTGACTGATGTTTTATTCATCTTCCAAAATCTAACTCAGACATCACCTCCTCTAGAAAGGTTTCCCAATATGGTCGGTCCCCCCACTCTTTTGCAATGCTTATGTTCTTTATACATACTTTTATTACCTTTGTCAGACGTATAACTTGCTTCTCCGTCCGCCACCCCTACTAGCCTGAGTATATGGAGGATATAATTGTATTTTATTCATTTCCATATTGATAAAAAACCAGTGATTGAATAAACAAAATAAAACAATACCTGCTCTCAAGGAGAGAAATATACTTTTGTACAATAAAAATAAATATAATGCAAGATACAAGATATATTATAAGGCAGAGCAATCAATAAATATTTGCAGGCAGAGAAGAAGTCAATTAATTTTGACTAAAATTTAAAAGAAGATATAATGAGGTAGGGAAACACTGACTGACTGGCTGATATAAGGTATCTCAAGATGGCCTTACCTTAGTCAGTGTAGCATGGTCCAGGGCTGACTCTCAAATAGGCAGAATCTAAACCATTCTTGTCATTATTCAGACAGTATCTAGGGATACTATACTCATGCTACCTGAAGACACAGAACACTGAGGCTAAACTAGAATTCTGGTTTCTTGCTTCAGATAGAGGGAAAACACGTATTGATAATAAGACTGAATACCTGCATCTTCTGGCCAGTGTGATAGTTTTCCTTAGGAACAAAATTTATTATGTAAAGCTAGATTGTGAGTGTGGAATCAGAACAAAGTCTGTGACTTGAAAGATTCAATAGTGGATGTCAGCTCCGCTCAACTCTGCAGTTGAATGCACCTGTTACTTGCACCATGCAGAGCGAGTCTTTGGTCTGGCTGCCTTCTTCTCTGGGCAGTACTTTTATGGGCATTGTTTGTCTATGACTCTCTTCTAATTTCTATTTCTGGACAACCCATTCAGAAAGACACATTCTTTCCTTAGATATGTGAATATCTCCCATTAGTCAGCTCTGTTCTGTGCTCAGTCCATTTATGAGGCAACTTAAAACATTTCTGTTCTCATAGACAACCTGTTGACTTAGAGTTAACCCTCCAAGGCAAGCCCTGTTCCCTTATTTCAAAGATCTTAGATGGGGCTGACTCCTGACAGTACAATAGCTTTAGGAGAATTGAGGAGGAAAGAGAGGGGGCTTCCTGGAGGAGACAGTGTTAGGATTCTGATGGGGGTGGTAAGGATCTGAGACTAGGACGTGGTTAACTGCACTGCTTGATAATCACATTTTTCAAAAAGTGCGTATCAGTTATTTGAGGAAAATTACAAGGTCTTGAACTATGTAAATATATTTTTAATATGCACAACTTCCTGGCTTGGTCATATTCTAAATTTTGCTGCCATTTTGCTGTTTGAAAGTATGAATTTAAGAGAATGCTCAAGGATAAAGCATTATTTGTATTGCTAGGACTGCTAAGCAGTGAAACACATTTTAAGGGCAAAGTTTCCTTTCTGGTGAACAAACAAAAGATAATTATATTATGTTATATATTTTAGATATTTTCTATGTGTCTGGTGATGAGAAAATTCATCATTAAAACTTTTAAAAATTGTAATTCTTGCTTCTTAGGAGCCAGATAACCTCAATAAATCAGAGTTTAAACAAACAAGTTTATATGTCTATTAGTTGCTACCCTGTTTTAAATGAGTATTAATATCTTAGTCCCTGGTTCGAAATTTACATTTCACAGAGAAAGGCACCTTAGAGTGTGGCTCACGTTCATGGAGGGCTGTGCTAGTTTCAGCTGTGTCAGTAGCTGTGCGACCTTCAACAGAGACCTTAACCTCTCTGGGCCTCAGGTTTTCTTTCTATGAAAAATAGAGGATAGGTTAATGTTTTCAATCTTTCACAACTCTACAACGTTGTGAGTCTGGGAAGTATTATTCCAATAAATGGATCAAAGTTTGCGGTTATGTTTTCTTCCTCTCCATCCCTCCTCCCTCCTCCCTCCCTTACTCTGTTTTGTTTCTTTCTAACTTGTACTAGCATATGCAGAGCATAGGTTGTCCTTAAAATGTCAGCAGAGCTGGCCACTTGTTGACCATGTGATCTTAGACAAGCCGTGTGACATCTCAAAGTCTTAATTTTGTCTTCTGGAAAATGGATTTAACATCCTTTACCTCTCAGGGTTATTGTGAGGATTAGAGACAATGTATGTAAAGTGAAATGTTTAGCTCTTATTATTATTACTAATTTACCATGATGGATAAGAATTTTTTTTTTTTGAGACAGGGTCTCACTCTGTTACTCCAGGCTGGAGTGCAGTGGCACCATGATGGCTCATCACAGTCTTGACCTCCCAGGATCAAGTGATCCTCTCACCTCAGCCTCCCAAGTAGCTCAGAATACAGGCACACGCCACTTTGCTTGGCTAATGTTTTTTATATTTTTTGTAGAGATGGGGTTTCATCATGGTGTCCAGGCTGGTGTTAAGCTCCTGGGTTCAAATGATCCTCCTGCTTCAGCCCGCCAAAGTGGTGGGAGTGAGCCATGGTGCCCAGCCTGGAAAATAAGATTAAAATAAGGTTTCTGCCTTAGTAAATATAGTAGAGATGACACATTATCTGGTAATTATAATATAAAGTACCAAAAGAGAGATACAGGTGCATACCACCACACCTAGCTAGTTTGTATGTATGTATGTATGTATGTATGTATGTATGTATGTATGTATTTGTTTATGTAGGGATAGGGTCTTGCTATGTTGCCAGGACTACAAAGTAATTTTTACTGAGTTCATAGACTCATAATACCTCTTCCTGAAGAGCACAGGAGAATAATCAGGCAAAGGGCTTCATTGATCTGGGCTTTGAAGGATAAATTAACTTTGAAAACAGAAGGACATTCTGAGGCACATAGGACAGATTCTGAACACAGAAAAGTTTCCTTCTAATCCACTACTATCTTCAGGGTTTTGTACTGCTTGGTGCTTTTTAAAAGTTTTGAAGTAGAGATGTTCAATACCACCGTGTTTTTGCCCAATAAGTCATTTATTCTCTGAAGAAACTGGCAAAGGAAAAGTTAAAGGAGTTTTAGGGAGTGGTCTATTAAACAGAAAGGAGCTCCTGACCACGGGTTTATCTGGGAGAAAAGCAATGCTTCTTTAATAAGCAAATCAGAGTCTCACTGTGTCACCCAGGCTGGAGTGAGTGACACGATCACAGCTCAATGTGAGCCACCCTCTCTGCTGCAACATGAGCAAGAGGGCCTTCCTGTTATCACCCCATCAATCATTTCCACCAGGTAGCAAGGTTTGCTGACTTAATCAGGTAATAAAAAGCAAGACTCTGACACAGGTAGGGGACGTGAGATGCGAGGCATTGTTTCCTTGTGAAGGAAAAAGACCACTGGTAACCCCCTGAGATAACCTATCCTTCATTTTTCTGGGTCAGACAGAATCATTCTCCTTTATAATTTCATTGCTTTTAATGTCAAAGACCTTGCTAATGATAGGCAAGAGACCCCTCTCCCTTTGATATGTCCAAGCTGAGGAAGACTTCTTGATGACTGTCATATAAAATAGGAAACAGAAGAAGACACCCACAGACACACACACAGAGACAGACATACACATGAGTAATGCAACCCCAGGGATCATCACCCAGGATTAATAAAATAGCATGAGCTATAGTTGCTCACATTACACAGGCTTCCTTCTCAGCAATGTGGCGTGGTGCTGAAATGTTGTTTAAAAATTTTTGCTGCCACCTTCATACCATGGCCGTATTTTGGAGCCCATGACTTCATCACTATCCGAGTTGCCAGGGCTGGATTCCAGGAGAAAGGGGAAGGGAGGTGGACAGGAGAGAGAGGAAGCAAAGATTAGCAAGTTGAAATAACTAAAACATTTAATTCCACTTCTTAGAATTCAATTATGTCATTTGCAGAGAGGGTCCATGTCTTTCTGCTGTTCTTTCTTTCTTTTATTTTTCTCTCTTTTAACATCTGCTGAGATGTAAGTCTACAAAACCTCTAACCACCTGAAAGCATTCACTGGAGCACAAATCTATTAGGTCTATGGTTTCAAATGAGTGCAGTGAAGTTATATTTGAGCTCTCCATCGTAGAATTTCTATTCCACGTGGATGTTCTTTCTTTTTTCTTTTCTTTTCTTTTTTTGAGATGGAGTCTTGCTCTGTCACCCAGACTGGAGTGCAGTGGTGCGATCTTGGCTCACTGGAACCTCCACCTCCCAGGTTCAAGCGATTCTCCTACCCCAGCCTCCCCAGTAACTGGACTACAGGCACCTGCCACCACACCCAGCCAATTTTTTGTATTTTTAGTAGAGACAGGGTTTCACCATGTTGGCCAGGCTGGACTCGAACTCCTGACCTCGTGATCCTTCTGCCTTGGCCTCCCAAATTGTGGAGATTACAGGCATAAGCCACCACGCCCAGCCAGTGTCATTGGTTTTATAGCCATCTTTCCTGGAGTCTTCTGCCCTCCTCTAATTTAAGTTGGTAGCTCTCTTTGGCAGGTGCACAGCTGTCTTCCTGGAGTCTCTTCTTAATCATCCTGGGGATTTCTCTTTTTTCTCTCTTGAGTTGGATCCCTATTTCTCTGGTTTTTCTTCCTCATTTTTGTGGTTCCCTTCATCCAGTTGCTTCCTAACAATGAGTGATAAGAGCTGAATTTTTTGAGACTGGGTATATTTGACAGCATCTTTATTCTACTCTCATACCTAATTGATAATTTATCTGGGTGTAGCATTCTAGGCTATATTCTAGGCTACTGATTTGTGTCTATTTTCATCTATTATGTAAGCCCTTTTTATCCAGCAACACTTGCCTTCAATTATGAGACATTTTCTTGAATTATTTGATGACTTACTTGTTTCATTATCTGTTTTCTCATTCTGAAATTTCTATTATTTAGACGTTGAACCATTTGTATGCATCCTCTCTAATTTTCTCAGCTTTTTCCGTCTACTTTTACCTTTTTGTCTTGTTGTATTAGTCTGCTTTCACCCTGCTATAAAGAAATACTCGAGACTGGGTAATTTCTGAAACCATCAGATCTCGTGAGAACTCACTATCTTGAGAACATGGGGAATAAGAAATGGCATTGAGAGTCTACTGTGTTCTCAGACTTTCAACAAGCCTTCCTGTTTTTGGCCCTACATTCACCTTTACTGTTTCCACAAATTCCTAACTCTTCAAGAAATTCTGCAGAGCAAATTGTGTTTTTCGGCTTTCTCTATCTCTAACTTAGGGTTTGGCATTTCCAAGTCAGCATGTTTGTGGAAATTTTTCAAAAGTACCTTTCCTTATAATAAAGTTTAAAAATGGCAAATAAATATCTACCTTTAGAAAACAGTATGTGCAAACAGTTGCCAATAACAATTAAATGATAGTTTTGAAGTAGCATTAACACTAAGCTAGTCTAGGAACATTAAAACCCAGTTGGAACATTCAGTAGCTATAATTATTACATTCTATAAAGATAATAAACGGTCTCCTATTGAATAGCTTTGTGTCCATTCGGAGAAACTGAGGTGTCTGAGCTCCAGCCAGAGGCTCCTGGGCAACAGAAAGGCAAAGATGTCTGCTTCCTTAGCAAAGGAAGCTGCAGCTCACCCATGCTACACTCACCCTCACACCATCAGCAGTAAACAATAGAAAACAACTAGAGATAAGCCTGAACATGAAGGTGTGAGAGTTGGTGTCCTAACCCTGGCTTTTCTTAACTTTTTATAATACACGAAGCCAAAAAGACACACTGATGAAGTTGTTCAAGATGGAATCAGTACGTTTGAGGAAAAGAAAGCACAACGAACACTGTTAGGGATAGAAGTGAACTATTATTTTATGAGAACACAAAGTTACCAGTGAATTTGTGTGCATAACCAAAACACCAAAGAATCTTCTAGCTATGGAGAAAGACCCCCAAACTATTTCCTTGGCTGTCAGCACCAGAAATCCGCTCATGGAAGCCTTGGGGATTACTAAGAGAAATTATTTGACTATCAAGTTCTTAGGATTGATAAACTACAACTGCCTTATAGAGAAAATAAAGGAATGCATTTTGGGGAACAAAAATATGACAGACTCACAATCTGTGGTACTTAACCCATTTAAAAATGTCAATACCGGCTGGGTGCAGCCCAGGTGGGAGGCCAAGCTGGGCGGATCATGAGGGCAAGAGATCAAGACCATCCTAACGTGGTGAAACCCCATCTCCACTAAAACAATAGAAAAATTAGCTGGGCGTGGTGGCACGCCCCTGTAATCCCAGCTACTCGGGAGGCTGAGGCAGAAGAATCGCTTGAACCCAGGAGGCGGAGGTTGCCGTGAGCCGAGATCGCGCCACTGCACTCCAGCCTGGTGACAGAGCAAGACTCCGTCTCAAAAAAAAAAGAAAAATTCAATATCAAAAGAGGAGGCTAAAAAATTAAATAGCTGGTAAGCATCACTAATAATTGTATATAAAACAATGAATTAAAGTTAGGTAACCCACCAAAAA